>JADLZK010000854.1:0-10504 GCA_015847255.1 Hyparrhenia diplandra | reverse complement strand
CGAGACCCACTGTAGCAACAACCCCTATAAATCCATTTGTAGGGGGTATTTTTTTATTACGAGCCGCCCCATAAATGGCGTCTATTTGTAGGGGGCGGCTTTATATTGAGACATCATTATAAATAGATCCCGAATATTAAAATAAGGAATTAATTTTTTTTTTTTGGAAAAAGTCTAAATTACTGTCCTGTGTTTTCACTCAAGTCCAGATAACCCCCTAATGTATTGTTTGGTTCACTTTACTCCGGTGGTTTTGCATACCGGTGCACTTAACACCTTGTGGCACTAATCTAATCCGGTTTTGATGACGTGGAGGTGGTTTTGCAATTAATCATGCCACATAAGCTGCTGACGTGGCTAGAAAATTCTAGGTGCACATAACCCCCTATGACCGATCCCTTGACTGCGACGTACATGAATTATATGTCATGCACCGTGTTTTTCTGCTCTATATTACTCCTTTTGAACTGGCCAGTTTAGTCAAAGCATGTTAAGGTGTAGCTATATGCAAATGAGTAAAGTGTAACTTTCATTGTCAGTCTTTAAATGAGTTGTTTCTTCTCTCTTTTTATTTGCCTTACAGGAATAATCGGCTAACAAGCTCCAACTGACATATTGGGCCATCACAGTACCCTAACTCAGGATAATCGACAGCTAGTTAGCAGGGACTACTCCATATTTATTTGACAAAGGAAAACATCAACCATATGATGACTTAGGCAGTAAGGCCAAATTGATTAACATGGATTGAGAAGTGATAGATTCCAATATAATCGGGAGTTAGGAAGAAACTGAATGTACAGAAACAAAACAGATACTACCTACGTACGTACTGAAATCCATCTACGTACCTAGTGCATATATGTGGATGATGCTTGGCCCCCCAAGGTGCTAGTAAATAATTACGTGCAGTCATCCCTACATAACCCTACATGCTATCGGAAAATCCATCTACGTATGTGCCGGCCGCCGGTCGCCTGGATGTGCCCCACGGCGCGACGTGAAGCTGCCGTCGATCGCGCCGTGGATGGATGTGCCGGTCGCAGATGGATGTGCCCCCAGGCCCCCATGGTCCTCTGTGCGCCATCGCCGCCAGTCTTGATAGAACTTCGGCGTGTGCGTGCGAGTCAAAGGAAGTCACGTACGAGTTGCGGTGAGCGGGGGCAGTCGCAAGGGAGTCACGCTAGGAAAATGATTTTCTGGCCATGTCATCAGCTTATGTGGCATGACTAATTGCAAAACCACCTCCACGTCACCAAAACCGGATTGGATTAGTGCCAAAAGGTGTTAAGTGCACCGGTTTGTAAAACCACCGGAGTAAAGTAAACTAAACAATACATTAGGGGGTTATGTGGACTTGAGTGAAAACACAGGGTAGTAATTTGGACTTTTTCTATTTTTTTTAAAAATGATCTAAGATGAAAAAATAACATAAATGGAAAATATAGATCTCAAAAAGATATGAATCTTTGTCATAACTTTTTCATTTGAATTTATTTGATGCCTCAAAACTTGGGCTTTGAATTTGTAAAATTCAACATTTGAGTTTTCCAAAATGGACAAACTTAAGTAAATAAAATTGTGGATCTTGAGAAGTTATGAATCTTTGTAGTTGATAAGTTTTTTATTTGAAATCATCTTGTCATACAAAAACTACGTTCAAATCTCATAAAATTGAAATTCAAATTTCGTTAATGACCTCAGATGGAGAAACTCCCTACATGAAAATTGTAGATAGAACAAGAAGTGTACAGGTAGATATATAGAACAAGAAGTGTACAAGTATCTCGAATTATTTTTTCTATTGGAGTACGTGACAACATGTGTGTGACAAGCTGGCAATTTTAGCACTGTCCTCAACAGACAATTTAATCACTGCACAGAACATGCAACATCAGACAATATATATAGTATAATGTGTTAAGTCGCATCGATAACACAATCTTTGCCTCGTTGATGTTGTCAACGTACACTCTGGCGCGTGGATGTGCAAATGCCCGACTGTCTTTGCAATGCGACCCCTCTCCCGATACAGTGACGTCCGGGCTGGTATCAGAAGTCGTTTAGTACATGATTGTGCATACCAAGGAGTGATTAATTAAGACTAAGTTTTCCATCTAGGCTCTAATAAATATGGTTACGAGTCTGTCATGGACAGCAAATGTATACGATTGGTAAGCACAGCTAGCTTTGATGCTTGATTGAGGTCCCAGGATCAAACCCCCCACATGCATATTTTTTTTGCATTTTGCAAGCTGGTTGGTGGGCGCCTGTTGGTTCCTGTGCGTTGGGCTGCACGCTGGCCGTTCAAACGAAGCGCTGCAATTAATGGACGCGGACAGGAGCTAGAGGCAAGCGCTCGAGCATCGTATTTACACAGGGGCAAAGACATCCAAAACAGGTACGTGGCCATGATGACTTCTAATACCAGCCTGGAGGGCGTAGCTTCTAATCCTGACGACCGGCATGAGGTGCACGTCGTTGGCTCCCTGGTCTCCTCGCGTTCACTCGGCTCCATAGCCTTGTGCCAGGCCATCTACCGATTGGGTTCTGTCAAGAGGTCATGTGCATCGCCGTCAGATGGAGTTCCCATCCACAAGGCATCGGTCGGCCACGGGGTCGCACGCGAGAGGCGCTGGACCTATCGCCAACACAATTTTTCCCTTCCTTTTGGGCTCAATGTGAATACATTCCCAGGATCAAACCCCCACACAAGCATATTTTTTTGCATTTTGCAAGCTGGTTGGTGGGGCGCCTGTTGGTTCCTGTGCCTTGGGCTGCACGCTGGCCATTCAAACGAAGCGCTGCAATTAATGGACGCGGACAGGAGGGACGTACAGGCAAGCGCGCTCGAGCGTCCTATTTACACAGGGGCAAAGACGTCCAAAACAGGTACGTGGCCATGACGACTTCTAATACCAGCCCGGAGTAGCTTCTAATCCTGACGGCCGGCATGAGGTGCACGTCGTTGGCTCCCTGGTCTCCTCGCGTTCACTCGGCTCCATAGCCTGGTGCCAGGCCATCTACCGATTGGGTTCTGTCAAGAGGTCATGTGCATCGCCGTCAGATGGAGTTCCCATCCACAAGGCATCGGTCGGCCACGGGGTCGCACGCGAGGGGCGCTGGACCTATCGCCAACACAATTTTTCCTTCCTTTTGGGCTCAATGTGAATACATTGCTATTTTAGTTTTGTTTTTATTTTAATTTTTGCTAAAAATTTATATTTTTTGAACTGAATACCGTAATACTACATTCTATATTATGGATGAAGTCATTTCATATTTTAATACCCTTAGTCAAAACATTTATGATCGGAATCATTTTAAAATTGTGTATGGCTCATATTCACGTAAAGTTTTATAAGTGTATACAGACAAAGCTTTATGTATGTTGGACACGCACTATGTAAAAAAAGGACATTACAGGCGCATCTTGAACTATTCACGCAGACACGTAAGAGCGGCGTGCCTCATAAAATGTCTGTGATAAGGATCTATCACAGACGCACATGAGCCCGTCTGTGATAAGTATACATTGCAGGCGTGTGTCTATAAACACCTGTGCGTGATATATAAACATACGGCGTCTGTGATACATACGAGGCGTGTCTGTAGTCAACCTTCACTACACGGCCCCGCTGATGCCCCCTCCATCGACGAATCGACGCCATGGACACATCACGCGACCTTAGATGCCCAGGCCACCGTAGCTGCCAGGCGAGGCCGCGCGGGACCGCCACCGGGCGCGTGGTGGAGATGATCCCATGGCTGGTGCAGGCATCGTCGTCCGGCGGGCTCGGCGAAGGCATGAAGAGGACACCCTCGATGTGCAATGAGTGGCGTGTTGTAGCATTCCGGCGATGCTGGTCGAACACCTGCAGAAGGTTATTTGGCTATGTTATTATTTCTTCCGCTTCTCATCCTTCGTCAGGTTGCTTCGTCGCACGGCGACATGTGTGGACGCAAAATTGGATTTGCATCGGGTCAATCAGAAAGCCTTAGGAACAACATCGATCCCCCGACTTCATCAATCATCATACAACATCGATCCCCCAACTTCGTCATATATACATAAAAACGTCCCGCCGGCCGGGGCTTCAGAGGACGATACGGGAGAGATCAGGCGTGATGCTTTCTTCGAGCATGCTCTTTTCCTACAGGTTTCTTCTTGTGCACAGTGACAGGGTTTTTGGTTTTCTTGCATTTCTTCTTCTGCATGAGTTGCATTATGTACTTTGTATCAAGTAGTTCTCTAAGATGCTATTTTCAACACATCAAACGTATCAAGGTTTGTAACCGCCACTTCATCCATGAATATTTCTTATCAGCAAGCACTTTATCATGTATAGGGCAGGTAGGATGAATCTCTTGTGTGTTCCCCTCAAAGTGTGGTATAGGGCAGTCCTCTCCCCAGGATGAACCTCTTGTGTGTTCCTTCAAAGTCCACACACATGTATTAACTTGTTTTTTTTTTTTGGCGCCCGTAGCAAACGGGGAGAGCTTCCCCACCTTAACCTTTCATTACCAAAAGAGAACAAGAACAGTCTTAAGTATTACAAAGAAAGGCAGATACCGCACGCCAAGCATCAAGCTTGTTTACATGATTCGGTTTTAGGCGTTTGCGCCATGTTACTAGGTCATCATATCGTAGAAATTATAGACCGTGGTGGGTCGGGCGGCGGTCGCGTCATCGACGCCATGGTGGCGTGGATGCCAAGATGCATGGAGCTCCATTCCGGGCATCCCAAAGGCGCCTTCAACTCTCAGAATCGTTAACATAACGAATGGCCACAGAGTTGGTACGTCTCTACTGGGTCCTAGCTAGTAATTGTTGGAGGACGGGTTCACCCCAGATGTTGGCCGCCATCACGTCATCCAGGTTTGAAACATGAGATAGCCCCAGCCGTTGCCAAACTGTCGCGCTTTCAAAGGACAATGGAAGAAGATGTGCGCTCTGTCTTCAGTTCCAGCTGAACATCTTTCACATAGGTCGGATTCAGGATGTGCTTCGCCTTGAGGTTGGTGCGGGAGCTCAGTCGGTGTGGATTCTATTTAATAGGATCATTTGCCACGCGAACCCTTTCATTGCTTGACCTTGTTGGGCGTGAGTAATGTGCTCCAACATTCCACTCTGGTTGTTTATCATGTATAGGGCAGTAGGATGAATCTCTTGTTCCCCTCAAAGTGTGGTATAGGGCAGTGATGAACCTCTTGTGTGTTCCCTTCAAAGTCATGTATTAACTTGTGATTTGTATATTCAGATATATATGGAAGCTCTAAAAATCTTTGTGAAAGATTCTGGTTGTCGTGTATCTAAGGAGAAGCTGCTAATATTAGTTTCCTGTACTCATAGAAACATGTTATTGAGGTATTAATTATTGATTATTGATATTGATGTTCACTAACTGTTCTCTCACTGAAAGAAGCTCAAGGTAACGATTGGCCAACGAGCTTCTTTCAACACTGCCATTGCAGGAAGAAATGCGCCATTGTTTTTGCAAAACCGCTCAGGGTTATGGATTATGGTCTCTTCACTCTAGCACATAAGCTTTCTGGGGTGTTGGATCGACATGCATATGGGCGGCTCATCTAAGTACCAGTTCAGTTTGTCTGCTATAGGTTGCCTGTTGCGCATATGGTGTGCTATCAGAGTCCACCAGTTGGTGAGAAGCCCAGTCTTATGACCTTCCATAAGAAATTAAGAATACATAGAAAAACAGTATTGTAAGCTTATATATTGGTAATTGAGGAGAGTGAGGATGTCTCCCAACCGCAGATTGCATCATGCTTACTCCGTAAAGTTCTGAATATTTTTTGAGATTTGTTAATGAACTCTTGAATCATTACAAATGATATGCCCCGCAAATTTAACTTTTGAGATTGCATTAAGTAAAAGGACTCAACTAATAGGCATTTTTTTTACAATCAGAATCAGGACTAATACTAATGTCCAATTTATTCAACGCTAAACTGAATTATGTTATTAGGCATATCATCATATACTGCCAAAAAAATCGTATTTATGTAATCTGTAAGCATAACTGCATTGAATGGTTATCCAATTTTGTTGTTTCATTTTATATATGTGTACGGGTTCATAAAGATATTTGATTGAGGTATGCTGTGTCAGTTGTTTTGGGCTGCACTCACAGCACTGCAAATATGACAGCTTAAATGATGTTTAGATTCCTTCACATATCAGGTACGTGTTCAATTACGGACCACACAGAGGTGGGTGCCTTAGATTCATTCTGATGGGTTTATTCAATCTAATTTTGTGTGGTTAGCTTGGTTTGGCTGGTGCCTGGTGGCCATGTGAGAACTTGGCTGCAGCAGCATCCTCAAGCATATATAGGCCAGAGTTTGCAATGTAGATCCAATTACAACTTCTTAAGTGTATCTTGCTATTTAATTGATAACATAATAACTCTGTGTATTGTTTTTTATATAAGTCTGTCACTGCTCTCTTATTATATGAATTCTCTCCAATGTGAATTATTATTTTTTGAAATTTTATGAATGAACATTTTATGGACACGTGCGGGTCGCACGTGCTTGTCCGCTAGTACATACAAGGCGTGAGAGATAAAGACACACAGTACAAGTGCAGCATGCATGTCGTGAGGATAAAGATAGAATTTATTTTTCTATCCGCCCGTATAGATTCGTACGTATAGGAATAAGTTTCTTATCCAAACGACAAAATTTCAGGCATAATTTTTCTTTCCTTCCACTATTTTTCTGCCACATCTGTTATCCAGCCGTAGGGACCTTTCTTCTAATCCGGTGTCAAAAGCAACCACCGAATCCATTACGGACAAAAGGCAATGGACCAAAAACGTGACTAAACCTGTAGATCAGGAAATCAAGCAATCCAAATCGAATACAAGTAGGTTAAAAAAAAGAGATGTTCTGAAAAAAAAAAAAGATGGTAGATGTAAAATGGATGTTCCAGTTAGATCGAGATACTTCATCTTCTTGCTCTCACCACCCTCTCGTTCCTGCACCATCGGCTCGTCGCTCGCTCCCCCGCCACCACCCACCACCTGCCGGCGGCGCTAGGTGGCTGGCGCACCACTGGCCTAGATTGTCTGGCCGTGTCCAGTGACACCAGGCGCATGTGTTGTCATGGACATTGTGCCCCGTGCAGCTGCTGTGCAGCCGTCTTGATCATGCCGCCCGACAATGCGATAAAGCGTTACCGCCTGGCGCGGGCATATTTTCTACTTATATACACACATGTGTTTATGTGTATGTATGTATATATATATATGCACTCATGCTCTCGTACTCAAGTTTGGTCCTTGCCTAGCTTGCTTGTACGTGGATTGTCTACTGCCCGACGGCCGGAGTGGTACGGTTTGCAAGCTTTGCCTGTACAAGTTCACAACTGGTCCGTTTCCTGCTTGCTGGTCGTGGGCCGCACGAGCGTTGTGGACAGGCCGGCCCAAGCGGCCGATGCATTCGATGGATGGTGGCCTGCTGGCTGCTTTGCAAGCTAACAAGCCAGCACTTGAAGTTTGGTACTGGTCCGTTTGATGGAGGGAAGCGACTGGTTCGGTTTCGTTCGCTGCCTGCTGCCCGTTCTACGAGCCGCCGCCGCTCGGTTCAGACAGAGAGCGAGCAGCTCTGCTGGTGCTGCTTGTTGCCGTTGGGGATTGGAAGACGACCGTTGGGAGCCGGTCGCTGGTGGCCGAGGGTGAACCGGCCAACAGGTTAAAGAGGTGTGCCTGCCCTTCCCTGCTCTCTTGAGCCTAACACATTAAGCTTCCTCGTTCTAAGCAAGAGCTAGGGTTTTCTTCTCTCCTCTTTCTCTCCCATGATTTGAGCCAAAATTGATATGAGACATTGAGAGCCCTTTGTGGGTGATGTTGAGAGGTTGAAGATCCACCTATTCCCCAATTTGATTTCACTTAAGATTAGAGCTAATTTGAGAGGGGATTGATAAACCCAGTGTGCATACATTTGTGATTCAATATTGGTGGTACTAGGTGGTGATTGTAATTGTGTATTTCTTATTGCTCTTGGTGATTGCCATCACCTGGACGGTTTGGACTTGTGACTCCGGTGAAGCACGCAAGAAGATTGTGCGGTGCTCGGGGAGGAGGATTTGTGTGAGGTTAGGTTCGTGCTCACCTCGCGGGGATCGCGAAGAGCAACACTACTAGGCGTGTCATTGAGTTACCACACTTGTGTGTGTGGGGTTCAATCGCGGTGCCTTGAGGTTCTCACTTGAGAGTGGTGTCTTGTGGTGCCTTGCGGGACATGCCTTGAGGGGCAAGTGGCTTGAGGATCACACCGAAGAACCATCTAGGTGAAACACCGAAAGGAACCACCCAAGGTGTTGGTCGACACAACGAGGAGTAGGGGAAGTTGGCAAGCTTCCCGATACCTCGGTAAAAAATCACCGGTGTCAACTTGTCTACTCTTCTCGGTGGTTTGCATTCTCCAAATCACAAGCTTTGTATTTACATACATTTATACCTTGTGTTTGTGCTTGTGGAGTAGCTCTTGCAATTACTAGCTTGTGTAGCTTGTTTAGTTGCTTTGCTTAGTTTGTGTAGCTAAGTAATTTGAGCCTTTGGGTTAGGCGTGTGTCGCCTTGTCCATTGTGCATCTAGTGAGCTTAGGTTAAACTTTGTGCTTTTGCTCATTAAATTGTGTAGGAGCTCACCCTTGTTTGAAGTACTTGTGCATAGGTTTGTGTGACCTTGCAATAGAAGCGGTTAGGAGCTCAAGCTAGGCTTATCACCTCATTTGCTTTGTGTAGAATCTTTTGTGAGGTGATTTAGAGTAATAACTAGAGGGGGTGAAGTCTTGGCTAAGCGAATAGTTTCAAATCTGCATTATATTTGTTTAGCCGGCGCAATTAGTTTTAGAAAGGACTATTCCCCCCCTCTAGTCCTCATCTCGACCCTACACTCGGGCGTGCGGACTTGCCATGCCCATTACTTATTGATCAAGCTGGGTTAGACTACTTGTCTTTAATATGTGGCTCATAAATAAGTTGTGCGATTGAAACATTCCCTTATTTGTATTGCATTCCATATAATAAATCAACCACACTTTAAGCAGAGTTCTAGAAAACACAAAGGATTCGTGATATCTATAATCTTTTAGGTAGAAAACAAAAAGTCACACAAGTGATATAGAGCCACGCGCTACACAAACTATCACCAAACCTAAAACTACTAGAATAGTTGGAAGCAACTAGTTGAGAATTATGTATTTGCTCCCATGGCCACGGAGAACACACGACCATGCGAGACTTTGAGAAGATCATGACCGATCTTGAGTTCTAGAAACTAGTTGCTAACTTCTGCATTGATTGCGGAGGTAAAATCCATGAGGCTAGTGAGTGGTGGCGCCCATCTGAGCTCTGAGGCGTTGCCCCACCTCGTTCTCGGCAGGGGCGCCCACGACCTCGCAACATCATTGTCGGGCCGGAGCTAGGGTTACGTGCCAAGCGTGGTGGTGGAGAGTGGCGCGCTGAGGAGCAGAGGAGTCACGCATGGGGAGGAGAGCGGAGAGGAGGGTCCATCAATTAGTTTTTCAAAAAACCCGATGAAAAGGGCGATAGGATCGAACTTCGGGTAGTTGCGGCTATGTGTGAGCCTCTGGGGTGTTTCCTAGGTACATTTGTTGGGTGGATGAAGGAGGACTCCTCAACGAGGGGCGTTTTTTGGTGTGGACTTGGAAAATAAAAGGTTGGTGCATTAGTAGTGTAGAAGATAGATTGCTCAATGATTGCCTTATATATCCGGTTCCCTAAGAGCATCTCAAGAGTATATGTAAATTTAGATCTCTAAATTGGCTCTCCAAAACTATTTAGACTCACAATAGTGAGTGAGATTGATATTCTTATAAGGCAACGTATGCTATGGAAACCGACTTCTTTGTGAAAACCTGTGCAAACCACGACAAAAAAAATCATCTAAATTTACCCAAAAAATCACACATGTAGATGATATGGTGATGCACAATCTATAAAATATCTTATCCAAACTCAACCGTTTGAGAGATATAAAAAATAATAAATTTCAAGACAAAAAGTTGTCTAATGATTTTGTTAGAAATTTGTTATTTTATATCTCTAAACAAAGTTGAACTTTGAACAAAATATTTTACAAGGTTATGTATGATCATATTATCTACATGTGTGATTTTTTTTAGTGAATTTAGACGACTTTTTGTCGTGATTTGCACAGGTTTTTTCAACAGCTAATTTCTACAAACCTTTCTTAACCTCTGAATGCTTTAACAATCAGGATATTAGTACACTCCCACGTAATCCTGGATCTAGAGATTCCACACTTGACAAGACAAGTCAAGCCAAGCAGTTAGGTATGCCATGGATCTGAAGATGAAGATAGCTCTTAATCTTTAGAAAAAGTTAGACTTGAAACCCATACAAAAGTCTTTCACAAGAACCACACACGTCTTGATAAAAAAAAGGACAAAAAACCACACAGCCGACCCATAAACCCACATACTCGTCCGTGTG
>JADLZK010000853.1:0-18829 GCA_015847255.1 Hyparrhenia diplandra | reverse complement strand
CGACCTTCCATACTTGCCAAATCATGCATTAATCAAACAGTAAATAAAATATGCGTTACCGGCTTTGACAGAACAACAGAAGCATACAATTGCTCAACATGATTGTCGGTCTATTCAGCAAAAATCTTACTTCAGTAGAACATCGGAGAATAGTGAGCCATCGATTTCATTGACAAGGCTGTTAAAATATTCCAGCACATACAGTCTCAATTGCCACTGATTTCATTGACAAGTGCCAACAAGAGGTCACACATATCTCAATTCCACGATTTCATTGACAAATGAAAACACCACAGTTCATTGAAACATTGGCCAGACTTCAACAAAAGTGGCGGGGAGGCTCTACTCTATTACATTCGAGGAATTGACACTAGAACAAAACAAGCCATCAAACATTCAGGAGTTCACACTAGAACATAAGAGGCCATCATGCCATCCTGACCTACAACCCTGTACGACCATCAAGCCATCGGCCTAAACAAACCATGGCAAGCGAGAAAATTCTAGTCTTCTTGAAGTTTGATTTCAATTGCTCCAACTCAATTCCTTGGCCTCGCAACTCCAATTCCTTGGTCTACAACTCCTTCTCTTTGGCTTCCGGCACTTCATCTTTTTCAGTAGCTCTTTTCTGCGGGAATTGGTTTGGATTCTCCACATCGACACCATGCATGGCAAAGCACAATCTTCTCTCCTTCTTCAACCTCCAAACCTCATCCCGTAGGTCACGCGCACCAACTCCTTCTGCCATCTTTGATGCTTCCGGATCGCCCACTTATAGAATGTGCAACCATCCCCGTCTGCAAGTTCAATGGGGAATTTTCAACACGTGACACACACATTCAGAAAAATGGGGAATTTTCGGTCCCTCGAACTTACCTAGCTTCACCGCGCGCAGCAGTATGTCATACCGGCTGCAACTCACTCCAAGAAATCCACCGAGGCTACCTTCAACCCGCAATGCGATCGGACCGGACGGCTCATAGGCTAGAGGGTCGGCTTGTAGGGAACCGCTAAATTCGGGCCGCCGTAGCTTCTCCCGCCGTGGCACTTTGGGGAAGAACCACCGCCACCTCGCGGCGCTTGGACTTCCCTAAGCCATGGTTGGACCTAGCGCGACCTCAACCCTAAAGCACCGGCGGCCGCCTTTGCCGCAACCCGAGCTTGGCGTAGAGAGGAAACGGAAGCAAGAAACGGAAACAGAGGGAGATGACGGGCCGAGAGCGACCGCTGCATCGGCGGCTCCCCTTATCTCTGAGGGCGATGCCACCGCGTGGCCAATACGACCATCTTTGCTAGAACACCCGGCGTGGCAATACCACCCCAGACAAACCACCCCAAGGTGTTAAGCGGACCATTGTGCAAATTTTAATGTGTCATTTTTAGGCGTTTTTGTACCCGAGATGCTAATGTGTTCCTCCCTAATACTTGGGGGTTATGCGGACTTTTTCCATTTGCATATAAACATGTCCTAAGCATTCATGGGCATTACGGGTATTTCTCCGCGGACCTACTGATTTGACAACAGCTCTAACCAAACAACCTTCTACTTTTTACCACGGTACGCTTTCTCTCCACGGTGCTTTTCAACACTCCACAGCCCATGGCAGCTTTTGCAAAAAGCCGCGGCCAACCAAACACACCCTTAAAATTTGGTGTCAAGCCTTGGCTTTATGGTCTTACTAGTTAAATGCGCGTGCGTTGCTACGGGATAACTAAATTTTATATAAAAAACATATATCGCATGATAAGATAACAATACTATAAAATTATACAATGATAGTAAAGTGACATTTAATTTTAGTGTTGTATACTTTCGTATTTAATTTTATAGTATTATTATCTCATCGTGTGATTAAGTGTGTTGAACAAAGTTTATTTGTCCCGTAGCAAATGTACGGGCATGACCCTATCTTCTTGAAATAATGAACCTAGTCATATCCAAAAAGTTGTCATGGGCAATCTTCTCTGTAATCAAATTTGAGAAAAAAAAATCAAACCTCAACGAAGAAGCCATGATTAGGAGAAACACACAATTAGCGGTATGTGAATACTTGGAGTACTTACCTTTTTTTTTACTTGGTGCATTCTTTTCTATTATTTTTCTTCTCCATCTTTTTTTTGACCTTCCTCTCCGCGTCGTCCATACGAGGCCGGGGAGGGCGAGGATCTTGATATTCTTCCTTGGCGTGGCTCTAGACATAGTAACGCATAACAACTGACCGTGGCGAACACGTGTAAGCGGATACACCCACGTTAGGGATAATTTGGCCCTATGACTTGTTCACGGTCATGGCGAAGCTCAGCGATAGGAAATGCAGTTTCCTCTTAAACTGAAAACGGAACATCTCATCGAAGGGGCACAAGAGTATTCGAGGAAGGAATACCCGCTTCCCAACATCTTTGTCCCCACCACGATTTCCACGACGATTGTATTTATTGAGAACCCCACACACCAGTAGCCTTGTACCGTTACCGCCCATGGGTAGGATCAATATTCGAAGCAAGATGACGTGGACACCGAACTTGAGCTTCAAAATGTGTGGAGGCAAACGTTGGGGTTTAGATCTGAGTAAGGAACTCTCTTTGGATAGTAGTTATGTGAATCATCTATATACCAGTCAAAACTATGATACACCATCTCGCCACCTTGGAACATGTCAATCATTTTCATATTGATCATGTCCACCCAATCGATGCGATGTAGATACAATTGCTCTTGTGGTGATGTAGTCTTTGTCCACCATGTTTGTGTTTACGTCCGGAAAGATGGTGTTGATCAATGTGCGAAGATCCTTAGCATCGCCAGAGTACAGGACACAAATCTCGTGCGAGTCCATACATGCGGCATCTGCGTTAACCTCTTCCATTTGTCCAGTAGAAAGGGTATATAAAATCAGATCTCCAATGCACAAATAGGCCTAAGATAATCTGCAGTTTGATGTTTCAAAGTTGTAGACATTTGTAGATGTCTTGCATCAGGATGCGAAATATTTCTTGACCAAAACAGTAATTTCTCTAACTGAATACTATACAGACCAATACAATTCATAGTTGAAGCATCCATCCATTCTAGCATCTTTACCTGATCTGATAAAAACATGTTGTCAACAATCAATTTATTGTGAAAAGCAGGTTGTTGCAATAGATGGTATAGGTCCGCTTGAATCTATGTACATGGTAACCTGCTCCTCTGACCATCTATCTACATAACCTAAAAAAATACAGGATCAGGGACCAAAGAAAATTAAGTGTAGCAGGAGCATCTCTTTTCAATTGTACTATCAAAAAAATAGAGATAGGATTTGCATATGTTTTCAATTGTGCTTGTGAACAAGGAGCACCCGCATTCAGTTTTGCAATGTGTCGGATTTCTACAGTTTATCATGCAAAGAGGTACTGCATAATTCAAGTCTAACTTCATCTGCAGCAAGCTCACACCCTTACTCATGAAAGAGTGAAAATTCTCTAAAAAAAATACTACTCAAGATCAATATATGAAGAAGTAAAAATGGCATGGTCACTTGCAGAATTCCAAAATATCGAACAAAAGGGGTGTGGGCAAACCTGGACCATTTGTTTGCTGCCTCTCCAATGTAAACTTTGTGGAGAGGCCGAGGAAGTATAGGAGAAGCGCAGCATCACTACCACGTCGAGATAGGAAGATGAGGACAGGGGTACACACTTTGGTCGACAACGCATCACCCCACAAATCAACGGTGGAGCGGCGAAGGCAGGTCGGGGGTTGTCTTTCTCCTTGTCACGCTCCCGCCTGCCACGGTTGGGTTGAAGTTGAGAACTATGGGCTGGGCAAGGATGGCGGTGTCAAGCGAAGGCCTTCTCTCCTTCTAGGCACGGCCTTGAGGCGAAACCATGGCCGTGGCTGGGAGGGAGAGGATCGCGCGGTGAACCTCGGCGTGGAACGTGGATCCTGACGCAGGCGGCGCGCGGGCGCCGTGAGGGGAGAACGGCGAGGTCGAGCTACGCTTCATGGTCCATCGGGCAACTGGTGGGTGAGAGCCGGGCGCTAGCGTGATTGGAGGCGATGGCGGCAACACAATCCTGACGAACAGAGTGCGCAGAATTTGCGCCGTGGACCCCCTCGCTATTGAATGGAGATGGATGATGACAGGTCCAACAGGTCAAAAAATCGGGCGACATGCATGGTTGTTTTGGAAACCCGAAATCAGAGAAGAGACATGTGGGATCATGTTTGTTTTGTGATTTGTGATATTTCTGATGGAGATATGGTCGTGGACAGGAACGTACATAGATAATAAGATTTGTTTGTTTTTCCATTAGTCGGATATCACAATTGTTTCTCATGATCCCTATTTTTTTTTTTCAAAGATCTATCGTTTTTTTACTGATTGGAATTGCTTCCTTTCCACGGGAAGGAGCCGGCTAGCGATGTGAAGTCGGGCACAAATATCATTTGACGTCGCATGTCATTCCCTTTAAAATCGCAACGCCTGATCTCACTTTCCAATTGTTTCCTTTCAAACTAATTGCATGATTGTTTCCTTTCATGCATTATGATTTCACCACCTGATTATTTCCTTCCATGCATGTGACCTTTTTAGGTGATCGGTTTTGTTTCCTTGCATGCACAATTTTCCCTTCCTTCCGTACAGTTTCTTTTCTATTGCGGGGGACATCATGAGCCCATTTTGGGTGCATGATTGGCAGCATTACATGGGTAATTTGTTTCCTTTTCTCTCTCCGCTGGGTCTCACGGGGTGGATGGGGCATGGCCTCAAAGCAAATGTCGCACCAAAAATTGTCTCCTTTTATTCTTTTATTTGTAGAGAAGAGATAAAACGCAAAGGTTAGCGTACGGTCTCAAGCGTAAGATGATTACCATGGTCCATGCATATCTGTCCTTTGCAGCCAGTTGAATTACTGCCACGACATGTGGGTCCTACCGTGCAAAAAGAACGCTGTGGCGGTCCATTTTTTTCAGCGAGGAGAGGTACGCCAGCCCGTGAGGAGCTGCTGCTCCTCCATCATAACCTGGACGGTGCACCAGTAGCTCTGCTCAGCGTCTCAAACTTTCACTTGTGCAACTCCATCAATCAAAAGGCGAGCAATGGCGATATAAATGTGGGTGCCGAGCGGTGCCGGCAACGAGGTCTTGGTGAGCCAACCCGATCGATCAATCGGACTACCATCAGAGCGGTGTGATTGTGTGTGGCGAGCAAGCGGTAGTGTGGCGACCAGGACCAACCATGGAGAAGGGAGGCAGTGGTGGTGCCGCCTCGTCCTCCTCGGCCTCCTGCTGGCGGCGCCGCTAGGAAAAGGGCGGTGCCGCGCTACGCCGCGACGCCCGTGGAGCCGAGAAGCCCCTCCGCCCCAGAACGTTCGGTTTGGCGGCTTCTACCCGGGTCCCAACGTCAACTGGGTGTTCCCGCCCCAACGGCGCCACCCCGCAGTCGGCCCCGCGGGATGTCGGGCTCTAGCGCCTTCCCCGCGCCGGAGGCAGGGGCGGTGTCTCCCGTTCACGCGCCGGGCGCAGCAGCATCCACGGTGGTGGTGGTGCTGCTGCTGATGCCGCCGCAAGCAGAAGCCGTAAGAGCAGGTGGCCCGGCCGGCCGGAATGTGAGGCCGTACGTGTTGTGTAGGTGGCTGAGTGAGGCTCGTGTTTTGAGTGAGGTGGTGATGATCGAGCTAGCTTTAGTATGCTTTGTGAGTGTTGTCAGTGGCATAAGCGAGTTCGTGGGGCTTGTTCTTGCCGCGGCTGGCTGTCGACTTCACTCTCCTACGTGTGTTGTGTGTCCTGGTTTGTCAGTGCTTTCTGTCCTGTAGTATTTGTGTTGGAAGGACTTGTTTCTCATCATCTTGTGGTGTCTGCTAGTATTATACATCTGGATCTTGTGTGTGTTTCGATCTTCCTTTTTTTCTTTTTCGCCGTGTGTTATTATTCAGTCCTTTTGTATTGTATCCACCTGTGGTCGATATATACATGTTAGCATGGATGCTGATTTAGTCTGTGTCCTTAAGTGATTCGCTTCGCTATGATCAACACGATACACCTTTCTTGCGGTTACATGAAGGTACAAAATCGCATCGTGCTACATCAACAGTAGTGTTTATTACAATCACATCCCTGGCCCATCAGTGTTCCTACAATTAATGTTACTTATATTGATCACTCCGAGACTTTAGTACATTCGGCCGCCATGGTAGCGGTGCATGGGGCCACACTGTGAGCTTGAGGTCAGAATAGCGGCACAATGATGAGGCGGAGCAATGCCGAGCCCCTACACCGGTGTTTATCAACTTCCGCATGCTGAGGTTGCCGGAGTTTTTTCTGCTGCCCGGCGGCGGTCTCCGGTGCAACGGCCTCCTGGCCTCCTGCTACGCACCAGAAGCGGCAGTGGACACCCTTGTTGCCTCGGCTTGCACCTCCGTACCTGGCGTTTGACGCGGCCGTCTCGCGCACTATGAGATGTTCGACCCAATAACAAGGGCGAAATCTGCAGACTGGCCGCCGTCGCTATGGTGACAGGTGAGACACAGGTCAGGGCACTAGGAGGAGGTCGTTTGTCCCGCGAGGGGAGCCTGCGGAACCAACTATGGCTGACATGGACATGGCGCAGGTTTACTCAGTTACTGGCGTTTGTTCCAAATATTACTTGATAAACATCAACCACTAAAATTTTTTCTAAAACATCAACCACTAGTACACAACATATTTGGAGCATGATATTTTTAGAACTATGGATGGACTGTAATATTTGGGACTTATGTTTGTGTAATATTTTGTTGGGATTGCACCTGTATTATTTCAAATTGTGTGTGTGTGCTGACCTGAAGGTGCTATTCACATTGAATTAGTAGTTTTTTGCATGTATATTTGTTTTTTTATCTAAAATGACATGACGGTGCTATTCACATTGAATTAGTAGTTTTTTGCATGTACATTTGTTTTTTTTATCTAAAATGATATAGAATAGATGTACATGATTGATTGAAAACAAAAAAAATAAATTTTTTGTAAATTTGGTTCGAAAGTTCTTTTTTTTGTATCGCCGATAAATTCCCCGGTATTTTTGATATTCCCGCTTATCGGTGATCGCCGAGATTTTAAAAATACCCAGGTAGAAAAAACATAGGTTTGGAGTGCACGACCACGTGGAGGTTTGGTTGGTGGCAATGCACCCGATCTAGTCGGGCGAGGGTCGAGAGGTCATGCTGACGCCCCTGCAGGCAGCGCAAGTCGCCCTCCCCCGTGGCTCCACCGCCGATCCCGGTAGTTGCGCGCCACCGGAGGGGCTTATTTAGAGGATGATCGGGGAGGGAGGGGTGCAGGAGGCGGCGAAGAGGCATGGCGAACGGATGCACACGGATTGGGGCACGGTGGTGGTGGGGGGAGGGGAGGAGAGCGCCGGCAAGGACTTCCGAGGGGAGCTGGCAGAGGAATGTGAGTCACGTTCCAACCTGGAAGGCTGCGAGGAAGTGGACGGCGGAGTCCAACGCGTCAACGCTGCAATTGGGCTGATATGGGCCTGGTCCTTTTTCGACTCACGGTGGATAGGAATTGGACGGTTGGATAGGAACACTGCAGAGAACGCAGAGGATCCAGTTTCTTCCGATCCGAGGACCCTACTTGCTCGAAAAAGAAAAAAATTGTAATGTAGTAAGTGCTAATATACTACAGTACGTCGGATAGGTCTCCTCCCTCTCTCCCCACAATCGTCCCCTCCCCCTCCTCTCCAGGAGAGCGATGGCCGGGCGAGCCTGCTAGGGTTTGCCGTTCCGCCGTGATCTGCACCGCTCCTTCTAAAGGAGGACACGAGGTACGTGCATCGCCCTCCTCATCCTTTCCTCCCTCGTGTAGTCTTGTGTGACTTCAGGCACCTAACCCTAGATCTAGCCCAAAAAATTCTTGCGGCAGGAGAGAGAACACAGAAGTCCCAGTTTTGTGCCCCACATTTTATGGTATCGCGTGTAGTTTAGTGATTTTTGTTCTTGGTGCTTCTTACCGTTTACATACGTCCATCTAATTGAACTTTACTTCAGCGGCTCGACTTCTTCCAACAATATCTGTACAGTATTTGTTTAGAACAACGCTCAAATAATCTAATTTGATTTCTATTCTGATACACGTAGTACTACCAGAGTACCAGCAGCACATCACCCTTCCTACATGTTTGCATTGCCAAACATACAAGAAATCTAAAAAGTGAGGATTTTTTTTTTCATTTGTGTGGCTACCTATACGTCTGCTTGACTCCTATGGTGGCTTTTGTATGTCAGTTCTAATCTAAGTAGTAGGACATAATATATTACATCTAGTCTACCCTAGAAGGTAAAGCTTAGGTTTTGACTTCCTTCATGCCAGTCATATTACAACCAGCATAAAAGTACCCTGATACACCAGAGGTGCCTTAAGTGACTCTTTTCTTTCAGTTCTGTTTGTGGTAACGTTTTTGCTCCTAAGGTAATATTATACATGTATGTTTGCGGAGAGCAAGTTGCCATACTAAATACTTTTTAGACACAACCTAAGGAATAGGTAGCAGCTAGCTGGTAGATACTTTTGAGACATCAGTTGTAGCAGTCCACAAGCCTTTTCGTGTCAGCACTCGTTAATAGTTGATAGTTGAGCTAAGAAATGATGCTATTTGGCCACCTACTATAGGGACGCAACCAAAATTGTAATTGTTGGTATTTCAAGTTTATATCAAGGACCAGCTGACTTGAGATCATTATTGGCATTCCTGATTATTTGCTCGGTTATAGTATTATATGCTTGTGACCTAACATTTTACCTCTTTATTTTATTTATAAAAAGAAAGTTCTATTTCAGTCTTGGAAAAGATGCGAAAGCTAAGAGAGGCAGGAATGATCTCACTAGAACCACTCTTAGGAGGAACTATTTTGCGAAAAGATGCAGAAGTGACTGGGTTTCAGGTCTGCTAGAAATTTTTTCCTGCTAGCCCCCGCACACACACACACACAGTTCGACGTCATTATTCGATTATTCACAATTGCCTTAATCTTTTTCACCCTCAACTAGGTCGCTTCCCTGTGGACTCAACTCAAGATGTTTGGGATGGGCTCAGTGATGTTATAAAATCATATTTGTCTAAAAGTGTCGCCTCAATTGCTTTGGCGCGATGGTGATTATATATGATGCTACTCTTCTCAATTATCCCACAAATATATATTGAAACATCATCAATATTTAAATTGCAATCTTCTGTAGGAGACACAATCTTATTTTCATGCTCGGGCATAGCTATGGAACGCCAGGGGTACAACCTCAGGTTTCTGACTACTGCAGGATTGGTTACAGCTATGGATCGCATAAAGAAAGGCTTAAAGGTTGGAGTCAACAATCATCATCCTTTAATCATTTTTACTTGATCATTGTACCTTATCTCTTGCCTTACCGCATTGTAGATTGAAGTCGCCATGAAGATGATGAAGTATTTATGGGGCCTGGCTGAATTTGATTTACATGAACTTTGCTGTTGTTTCTGTCTCTGGCTTCATTGATGTTCAGTTTGGACCGTTTCAACGCGTGCACTGGAAACTCTGCCCCATGGTAAGGTTTTAGTAGCCGTAGGGCGTGGCGCCTCTGGTGAAATAATGGCCAAGAGCGTGGAATCGAATACCGAAGGGATATCTGAGGATGATGAAGATCTTGACTGTAAAACCTCAGAGGTACACTTGCATATTATTGTATTTCTGTTATGCATAGAGCATATAACAATGATCTCTTTATTTATTTGTTTAACTTGTTCTATACAACTTCATTTTGTTCAATTGTAAGCCTTGTTGCATGTAACCTTTATTGTGTTATTAGCTTTGGGAAGGTGGGCCACTCCTTTTGTTGATCACGTTGTTGGCATGAGCCTTTTTCTAACTGAGAGAAGAGCCATTTTCCGGCCGTGGGGTATAATTTTCAAGCATCTCAAGAGTTACTCAAGATCCCAACAAAAGAAGGATGGTCTTGCACAGTCAAGATGTTTGAATGTTTACATGTATGTCTATCGATGTATGCTCACCTTCTCTATTGTACCGCTCTTCTCATAAAAAGAACTTATCTGTGCTGGACAACATATAAAATACAATAATTTGGATCATTAGCTGCTCTTCCTTGGCCTATTTGGCACCCGTGCTTTGCAGTTTCTCAATGTTTATACTTTTTTAATTTGCCATTTTAACCAAAATATTTGCCGACCTTTAGCATGTATCACAGATTCACTGTTGCAAATGTTGAAATCTGCATGTTTATCTTATTTGAATGTGCACACTAGAGAGTATTATGATCATGTGTTTTAATGAAAATTTTTCCACAGATTTCAGAACCTCATTTCTCTAGTTCCGTCTCTACACATCCAATTTCTACTCATGCTTGTTTTGGTGCCATATTGCATATTATTGAACTGGTTTGATCCATTTCACTTTCGGGTCATTAGTGATCTAGTCATGTTCTGCAGGTTTGGAGCAAGACCGCTAGGTGAGAAATTTATCACCTATCCGCACACAGGTACATAAACTATCTCTAATGGCATATATAACTTAATTTCTAGTGCTGCTAGTGCTGCACATACTTAATTAGTAGTGCTGCTAGTGCAGCACATAAGTATTGCTGGTAGTGCAGTGCACATATTAGCTTACAAAAGAGGGACTGAAGTCTATAATCTCTCAAGTCTCAATAGCCATTATCAAACTTTCCAGCGATGTTGACTGCCTCGTTGTCTTCTCCAGTTTCATGTTATCAAGTCCCCTGGTCGCCCGGTTGTGTCTGTGTCTGTGTGTGTGTGTGTGTGTGTGCGCGCCTGTGTGTGTAGTTATTTCTAGAGGTTTAGCCTTCCTCCTGGTATCTTTAGCTTCAGCAGACATTTCTGGAGATAGTTTTGCTAGGACATTCTCAACAAGAGAGCGCCCGCTGGATCTACAAGCCTGTGTGCCTGCAACAGCAGCAACAGCCAGGCGGGAGTGTGGTCGGTCCACATCAAGTGGCTTGGCGTATTTCTGTGCCTGAAGAAGCCGGTTGTGGACATTCTTTAGGAACACGCCACGCTGTAGCAAGAGAGTGTCCCGCGTGTCCGTCTTTGCTGAACCTGCAGAATAAGACAGTAAGGCTGGCGGTGGCCGCCGAAAACCACCTGGAATGGAGTCGCCTTGAGTGATGAGTAATAGGACGTGTATTGTAGCATTATTCAGCCCAAGACAGCGAATCCAACCAAGAACGCTGCCTGTCCCCTATGATGCAGCGAAAGTACATGGTGGTCGCCTTGTTGACAATTTTGGACTGCCCATTCGCCTGAGGGTGAAATACCGTGCTCATTCGCAGCTGTACCCCAACCATCTTGAACAGGTCACGCCACACATTTCCTGTAAATACGGATCCGGATCCGATCCGGATCCCTGACAATGGAGCAGGGAAACCGTGAAGACGAACAATGGCGTCGAAGAAAGCCTGCACAATCGAGGAGGCCGTGTAGGGGTGGCTCAAAGGCGATGAAATGAGCATGCTTGGAGAAGCGATCCACCACAATGAATATCCCACTTTTCGCGATGCACGCTGGGAAGGCCCTCTGAAACCCATGGCGATGTCGGACCAAACCTCCGAAGGTTTTGGAACCTAGATTTCATCTTCCAGTTGTAGGAAACAAAGACAATGGAATTCAGCCTCTTATGTAATATAATCTGTTCCTTTTCATTGTGTGGATCTGCAAAACCAGGAACACACAACATAAAAAATAAATCAAATGCTTGCTGAAATATTGGTAAGGGCAGCAAGCAAATCAGGAAATGCTTGCTGCTCACAGATATGGTGACTGCCTCAGGCTATTTGGCATTGCCCTAGATGCCTACCAGGAAAGATAAGATGGTTATCTTATAATACTGTTAATGCTACATCTACCATGCTAGTCATTATGTGTAGAATGTATGTGAATTTTCTTTCTGTGTATTGTATTAGTATAGTATATGTTTAGTGCTGACCAATTGACTGCTGACCACTTGATCTTGTTGCACCAGTACAAGGACATTATTATTTCAAGGACCAGCCACTAGATCTAGACTCCAATGGCTACCCTAAGTTACCATCAACAATGTTAGGAGGTGAGCTTAGAAATTTTCTGACCTTTAAACAGCTCTCCTGTACCACTAATAGCTATTTTACAATTTGTATTTCTCCAGCTGGCATGATTCGAAGTTAATACATTTGAAGATACTTTTTGGCTTACACATATGATCAAGGTGTCTGGAAAAATTCAACAATGGAGCTTCTAACATAAGACGCAATGTTGTTGCACTGGCTTCATCCACTGGTGATTTACCTTGATGCACCATTTTCTATTTCATCTCTGTTTTGATTACAACTAGCAGCTAATAACCGTGCCAATGCAGGAGGAAAAAGGTTTTTTGCATGCACAGGTTTTTTTTGTTAAATGGATGGGATCTCCTATTATTTTGACATCAGCAAAGCTTGGTTAGAAATCCTAATGGTGACAACAAGATTGTTGAAAATTTTAAGGTTGGTGTTACTCATTTGATTCCAGTTCTTAGGTGGTGCTAGTCTCATCGCGTATTATTTGCAGATTGATGTGTTGCTTCCAAATGACCAATGCACAGAAGGAACATTACAACATTATAATCTACATTATAATGTTGCTCTAGTCAGTGTCAGTGATTACCGTGAGCATCGTAGCATTAAATACTGTGCCTAATTTTATCCACCATTTTGAGGTGGTAGCTGTAGGCCGTTTCTTTAAATCACACGCATTACTGGCTACTTGTGGGGATCTGGTTAACTGGACAGGCACACTTGATTGCAAGTTTCTCCTACGCTCCACGTGTAAAATCACTAAGGTAAATACTGCATTTGTATTGCTAATTTTTCATGTTGATAGTAAATAACTAGTTCTGTTTTTTTGTAAAAAGTTGAGCTTTGACCCTAAATTTCCCTAAAATTACTCCCTCCATTCCAAATTGTAGTTCACTTTCGGCTTTTCTAAGATACATTGATTTTTGCTATGCACCTAGTTATACACTATGTCTAGATACACATACAAAAAAAATGAATCTAAAAAGCCAAAAAAGAACTCTATTTTGGAACGGGAGTATTATTTTGCTTGCACATGTAAAATCACCAAGGTAGTCCTGTAATTTATTGCCTTTTTTTTTACATTTATAATAAAATATTCGTTCTTCCCTGGCATTAGTTTGCTTTTACATTTACAAAATCATGATCATTATTTTTGACAAAACCTGTATAAATTGGATAAATAAATGGTCAAGGCTTCGAATTGAGCTGTCAAAATACATGATGTTATATTAGAATGAGTTGGCTACCTATACCTATTTGGAATCACAACTTGTCTATGCTACCTTTCTAGGCTGCGATTGGAGGCCCACTTGTTAACCTTCATGGGGATGTTGTTGGCATGAATTTTTATGATAAAAGATTTGGAACTCCTTTTCTGGCATGGGAGAACATTTGCAAGATTCTAGCAATGTTTGAGAAGTCCTATTCTGGCATGGGGTATTCTGTGCACATCATATATGTTCTGTTATGTAACATTTTTTTTAAAAGTTGATGAACTAGGTTGAGTGAAGCATAAATTGTTTGTGGTATATTTGTTTGGCAGGAACTTGGTGAAGTTAGAAATGATAGTGATATCTGGAGTCAAAACCCTTATAAACAGGAGAATGCCTGAGACTGCCTGGAGACAAAACTGAGTTGAACAGGTAGGTATTTATATGCACATTGATATTAAGCTGGGGTCAAATTATGGACATATAAACTATTTTTTCAATTGAACTGCAGGTGGCCTGTGCCCATGCCACATTGGCGCCATCCTGACCTTTTTGGAGGAGGATAAATCCGATGATGATGATGCTGATCATGATGATGATGCGGAATACACTTACATAAATGGAATTAAATATATGCTGTATTAGTCTTAAAATCTCCATATCGTTTGTAGTTTAAGATGGTAGAAGTACCTGGAGTCTTGTTTGTGTCTAAAAGTCTTTGATATATGCTGCGTTTTGTATCTTATATTAAATTAAATTATTTGATGCCATATTGAGTAATAGTATGCACTGCTACTAGTAGTTAGTTGCACTATAGTATGTTCAACTAATTCACTGTCTGGTTTTTATAGTCATGTTTTATAACATTCGTTGTCATAGTTGGCATCAACATACGCAAATGACATCAGCTCAGTCAATGAGACGGGCGGCTAGTAAAACCTCTCTTGATAAGGTAGGCATAATGAAAGTAAAAACATGGAGGTATTTAGTAATGGGAAGTACTTCCTCCGTTTCAAATTGTAGTTCACTTTGGCTTTTTCTACATACATTGATTTTTCTTATGCATCTAGTTATACAATATGTCTAGATACATAGTAAATCAAATGAATTTAGAAAAGCATCTAGTTATACAATATGTCTAGATACATGTAGTAAATCAAATGAATTTAGAAAAGCCCAAAGTGAACTATAATTTGGAACGGGAGGGAGTATTTGTTTTTAATTTCTGAGTATCTCTATTAATAATCCACTAGTTTGAACATTTCTAAAGCCAACCACTAATCTATACCCCATCGACATTAGCTACACTAAGTGTAGGTAAAAAAAATGAGCCTTTTTCATGGATGCCATTATAAAAAGTGCACTACTCACCAATACCCCTCGAAAAATGTTTGTTTTCACTTGTGCCAGCGTCATTTTGAACTCTTACGCTGCATTATGCCATTCCGTCGTTCGGGTGTTAGATTTACGGGCTGCTTAGGAACCTAACAGTGGGCCCGATAGTGCCAAATGACCTGGTTGCCCTCATGTTATTTCTCCTCCTCTCCTTCTCTCACCGACATGTGGGCCCCGCCTTCTTCCTCTTGTGCGCGGCGTCGGCGGCCACCACGCTGGCAGCAGGCTCGGGCGACCCCACTGAGCGTCGCGCAGGCCGCGGCACGGCGCGCTGGACCTCCTCGCTCTCGCCGACCCGGACATCGCACGCTGCTCCTCGCCTCCTCTGCGCCGCCCCGCCGCCGGCGCTGCCACCACCGCCAGCGGCGGCGCTCGGCGTTCGCGACGATGGGCGGTAGCCCGTTGGATCATGCATACTTGCATGCGTCACGATGCGAACTGCGCATACCCGCACGGCCGTGACCCGGTGGCGCACTCATGCATGCATGCCTTTCTACGGCCGGCCGGCGGTCTCCATGATCGATACATGCATGTGGATCGAGCATTCCATCTTCTACATGGGCGTCGGCGGTGTTATTGTGGTGTGCTCTCACTTTCGCACGGATGACACTTTCGTATGCGTGGGCATGTCGATGGGACATGGCAACGTGTGTGTAAGCGTGTCGGTACTTTGCCGACGATGATGGATCCACGGACCAGCGCTCATGGACACGGCTCAGTAGCGATGGAGCACGCGCCACTCGCGCGCCACTGTCGCGAGGCAAGGCGCCGGGCCCGGCGGCGCTGCCAACCGCGTCGTTCACGGTGAAGAAGCCGTGTCGGCGTCGTTCTCTCGGGCGACCAAGCTGCGTGGATTCGGGAGATCCGTGGTGGCCGATCCGTTCCGACATCCGCTGCGTTCATCGGAAAGGCGGCGCGCGAAGGGTTCACCGTGGCCCCCCACGGCGCCCGTGCGTTAGGCGGCGGGCTCCGGCTCCACGCGCCGTCACGGCTATCAACCTCTACATCCTCGAGGCTAACAAGAAGGCGCATCATGCACGCCGGAGGCGCTGTGGACGCGGGCGTCGCCTGAGCGGCCCTGCCCGCGGCTTGGGCGAGAACCGCGGCACCGGTCTTCCCGCGCCAGTGGCCGGTGAGGAGGAGTGCGAAGCCGCGCGGCAGAGGTGTTTGGCGCCAGCCGTGCAGCCCTCAGCCCTTTAGGTGTTTGATGAAATGCTAGTGAAGAACGGTCAATCCAAGTCCACCCAAGTCAAGAGCAGAGGGGCACGGGGGTCATTTTGGCATGCCGGGCCCGCATGTCGAGGAGGTCAAACGGAGGAAAACAAACGCGGACAATGCATCGAAAGGGCACACACGAAAAGACTTCAAAGTATGGATGTCATCAATGAAAATAAACATTTTTCGGGGGTATTGGTGAGTAGTGCACTTTTTATAATGGCATCCATGAAAAAGGCTAAAAAAAAATGCACCCAACAATATATAAACTTTCAAATGAAGGATAAGATTTACTCTACCAGCTCCTCTTATTCACATCCAACGGTTGAGAATGTTTACTCAAATCTGACGGTCGGATTAGTCCTCTTTACTCATCCCATCGCACCTCACGCCAACCTAAATCGGATCGCTTTTACATGAATATCACTCTTATAACGCGTTTTTTACAAATTCGAAGAGGCCTTAAATTGAACCTCTTACATTTTTACTCCCTCTGCTCAACGAATATAAGGTGCGATTTTGACTTGGTGCGGTCTTCAAGAACATATTTTGACATATAATTTCTTTTATAATATATAATTTATAGACATAAAAAGTTTGATCACTAGATAGTATTTCAAAATACAAATTTAATGGATCTACTTTTACAAATAAAACTTCTAATATAATTAGGTTAAATCTTAGTCAAAGATAATAAAGTTTGAATTTTGAAATACGCGGCGCTGCCTTATATTCTGTGGGCCGGAGGAGTACCATTTTGCCTATGTGGCACGCTAAATGGGATGACACCTGGCATCCAAAATATCGAGGGCATGTTAAATGTTCTTTCTACCCTTGGCATAGCCTCTCTCTCCTCCACCTCGACGGCTGGGTCCTACAGCTCTCCCTCACCGCCATGGTGGCCCACCCATCGACTTTATCCCCAACCTCTAATCGTCCAAGATTGCCGGAAACCATCCGGTCACCGCGCCACCCGGCGTCTGGCTGCGGCTAAGAAGGCTCTGAGCGGGCACGATAGGAAGTAGAACGCCCGGGCGGAGGCGCTGCCGCTCAGGCGAGGCCCCCGAGGCCTCGGCCGGCACGGCTTCAGCGTCGCGCCCGCGAGCCTCGGCGGTGTGCGGCTTCAGCGCGTATGCAGCGAGGTTGCACCGATGTAACTCCGCCCCGTGCACCGCACCCGACCGCGCTGGTAGTTGTGTCCGGCGCTACCGACTCACGGCCGGGCGAATCTACATTCCGCGCTGCGCGCTAAGCGCCCGCCGGCGTCGGCCCGTCTGCGCGGCTTATATCAGCCGGCAGCCGCGGCAAGTGGCGCCCGTGCTCGCCGCCATGCGCTTCGCCCTTGGCCCGAAGTGCCTCGTCGATGGATAGAAAGAGAAGAAGCGCGATGTATGGGGCGGCCCGGTCGCCAGCCGGGCGCCCGGCGCCCCTCACCTCAGCCCAGCGGCTCCGGTACAGACGCGTTACCGCGAGGGTCGGCGCTCCCTCCCTCGCCAGCCCTGGAGTGCATCGAGAAAAGAGGCCGCTACGGATGAAGGCGAGCACGTCGCGTCTGCTGATAAAATTTGAGGCCAATGCGTGGGGAAAATAGGCCGGGGTATGGAGGTAATTTCACGTGTCCCCTCGCTGGCTGTGTTGGAGCTTCTCACTTGTGACATGGCTTTTGCCACGTAGCACAAAGTGATAAAAAATAATATAAGAGATTCAAGAATACGCCAAGTAGATGCGAAGGCGCATTATAAAAAGTGATATTAGTATAAGACATGTTTGTTATAATGATATATGTAAAATCCCGATGTGCCCATGGGGTTGGCTCTCCATCCTGCCACCAGTGACATTTTGTTGAACAGCATATCCACACCAACATTTTTTTTATTTGAATGAGAAACCCAAAACACACACTGTCGTGCTCATTTTGTTTACCGCTGCCTACCCTGCCTGCGAGCCTGCACGGTGACCAGCAGATCCCGGCCAGTAAATCGGCCGGTGAGCAGTATTGGTGAGTAGTACCAGTGCGGCCACCGATTGATCATATAATCATTTTAACAGAATTTATATTTTTTTTAGAAAGAAATTTTATTCAAGCCTCTACAAGAGTTTTTGCACGTAACCAATTCTTATTAGAGTAAATTGCACCCACCCTCGCAACAACTTGTCAAGTGGGTGCGTATTGGTCCTAACAACTTGTAATATGCTTCGATCTTTGCAATAACTTGTTGGGTGGGTGTGGATTAGTCCAACAAGTTGTAAATTGCTCAATTTATTACAATAACTTGTCAAATGAGTGTAAGTGGTCCAAAATCATGTAAAATAATCAATTTAAGCACAACAATTTTATAGGTGGGTGCATATTAGTTCAAAAATTGTGTAAAATGTTTAATTTAGCATACTACCTAGGAAAAATGGTGCACCTATAGTCCAAAATTACAAATGACAACATATTAAACAAATTAGATATCATTCAAATTTTCTTCCACCCAATAGTTTTTTGTCAATTAAGTTGCTAATCATGAATCAACTATATATTTTACTTGTTTATTCATTAGTTAAAATTGAATATCATGTGTCAAATAATGCATAATAACTTGCTCTAATGTGAATATACTCTTGTCCACATTAGAAACTATATTGTATGTGATAACATTTGGATTTTGCATCGATTTGGACACCAAGTTAAGCATTTTACAAGTTTTTAGACTAATTTGCACACAAGTACCAAGTTATTGTATTAGATTGACCATTTTATAACTTTGTACCAATCCGCACTCACCCGTCAAGTTATTATTGTACTAGGTTGAGCATATTACAAGTTATTAGACTAATCTGCACCATCTAACAAGTTGTATGATGGACACAAATTACTCTTCTTATTACAAAACTACTCTTCTATTTTTAAACTCTCAAAAGCGAAACCAAACAAAAAGGAAATTTGATTAAATGC
>JADLZK010000852.1:0-122849 GCA_015847255.1 Hyparrhenia diplandra | reverse complement strand
TGGTTGATTTAACAAGATGTCTACTTTAAGCAGGTTCTTAGGAAGGCAGATATGATTCGAAAAATGCTGTCGAGAGAGTATATTGGCTGAGCGTGATATCTTGATTACAGTCAGGAACCCTTTTGTGGTGAGTGAACATACAAATCTGCCCTGTTCTGGAACACTATAATTTGATTCTGAAATTCTCATGCTTTTGGAAGGTACGGTTTTTCTATTCGTTTACCTCACGGGAGAATTTGTATCTGGTCATGGAGTACCTGAATGGAGGGGACCTTTACTCATTACTGAGGAATTTAGGGTGCCTGGATGAAGATGTTGCTCGTGTATATCTTGCGGAAGTTGTAAGTTTGTAGTATCCATTAATTTTCCATCTTTTTCGTTCCCTTGGTCTCATGATCAGTTTGTTCTGCAGGTACTAGCTTTGGAATATTTGCACTCTATGCACATAGTCCATAGAGATCTAAAGCCTGACAATTTGTTGATAGCCCATGATGGACATATTAAGGTTCAGAGACATGCACATGCTCATTAAACCTTCTCTCCTTGTTATATTTTGTTTGTTTGTTGTCTGGCTGGTTCAATATACTCTATGTATCCACAATTTGATATGTTCTGTTCTTGCAATCAAAATGCCTAATGATAACATTTCTTTTTATAACAATGATAACAGTTATTGGCAGTTGTCAGAACAGCATATACTAGATTTGTAACAGGAGAAAACATGTGACTATTGAGGATAGTCGTTTACTTTTAGAGATCGTGATGGATGTTTAGAATGATACTATTTGTGGTTTTTTTTTTTTTTGAACTTCACATACCCAATATAAGGCCATGCTTATCCTTGGAGTTTTTTTTTTTTTTTGAAGAAAAGCAGCACTTTGTTGTATTTCACAAAAAAGCCAAGTACGAATTATTTTTACTGTTCAATTTTTCATGTCACTAATTTAATACTCTCTCTCTTCCAAATTATAAGTTACTTTGACTTCTTTTGGTACATCAAATTTGCTATGTATGTAGACCGACGTTATGTCTAGATACATAGCAAATCCGATGTATAAAAAAGATGTGTCTTATAATTTGGAAAGGAGGGAGTATCCTTTTCCTTTTATACTTTTATGGACATGTGAATTCATTTTTGTTCTTAATTTGACTTGGTTACTTGTACTAGTATGTTTTCTATATGTGCTGCTTATTAATGTTCATTTATCCAGTTGACAGATTTTGGACTGTCCAAGGTTGGTTTGATCAACAGCACAGATGATCTATCTGGTCCTGCTGTTAGTGGGGCTTCACTGTATGGAGATGATGAGCCTCAGATGAATGAACTTGAGGAAATGGATCACCGTGCACGGAGGCAAAATCGTTCTGCTGTTGGAACTCCTGATTATTTAGCACCAGAAATCCTTTTGGGGACAGGACATGGTAAATTCTGAGCAAAGTCAGTTTTTAGGCTCACTGTACCTATTCATTTTGATTACTATTTGATACTAACTACTCTATTATTATGTATATACTCCTAGGTTGCAGTGCGGATTGGTGGTCTGTTGGTGTCATTCTGTTTGAGCTCATTGTTGGCATACCTCCGTTCAATGCAGAACACCCCCAGGTATTGTACATTATGTTAAGTGAATAATTGTTTGCAGCTAGTTTATCAATCTTCCTGTAACTCTTACATGGCCATAAATCATAACATCGAATTATCGGTTTAAACAGTTGCAGCCAATCAGGGCTCATTATCAATGTGTATTGGTCATTGGAGGAAATATTCACCATCCACTATCAGGCTTCTCTGTAGATCAATTATCTGAAAACTTTGTTTAGCTTTAGCTTAACATTTTATTATTTTCTGTTTCTGTAGACAATTTTTGACAATATTCTGAATCGCAAAATACCTTGGCCGCATGTCCCAGAAGAGATGAGTTTTGATGCACAAGATTTAATTGACAAGTAAGAAATATGTCAAACCTTTTTTCAGCACTCAATTGTTTGTGATATTGGATTTTATTTTATAGCCCCTTGTGTTCAAATCTCTATGCGGTAGATAATTTTGCTCGTTTGCAAGTATCTTAATAGTGCACACAGTTTAAAGCTAATTACATTATGTTTTTTTGCATGTTTGATTTGCATTTTCTTTACCTTTGTTTTTGCGGTTAATCATTTTTCCTTTTGTTTGTGGCATTCCTTTTAACTTATTGTAGCAATTCAGGCTTCAAAGTCCACGCAATATGACCAATGTTATTCGATCCAACATTATTCATTAACAATTTAAATATGCTGAAAAGAGAACATAAATATGTTCCATATCAATGAACTATTAGTCTATTACTTTATTAGCTGTTGGATAAATGTTATCTATTAAATTCTGAGAATGAGAACATCAAACTGTTATAGGATATGCTATCTCCCACCAGTTGTTCTGTTGTTTTAAATTACTCTAATTTCTTCCTCAGAGTTATGGCTTTTCCCTTATATTTGTTTGAATTTTATATGTTAATACAGGCATATTCTATCGACAATACAAATCTCAATTGCAGAGCTACTTATCTAGTTCATACCCAATTTCTAATTATTATAGAAACTTAATTTGTTCTGTGATTAAATAAAAAACTAACCTGAAGATCTTACAACAACTTTGTCCAGATTATTGACAGAAGATCCTCATCAACGACTAGGAGCAAATGGTGCCTCCGAGGTATTTTAAAGACACAATATACCATCTTTCTTGGTTATTCATTGTTCTTAAAAAAAATGATATGAACATGATGGGAATCCTGTTTCATTTAGGTTAAACAACATCCGTTTTCAAAGACATTAGCTGGGATACCCTTGCTAGGCAGAAGGTGAGGAAGGGGCAAAGTTTGCCTAACTTTGAAACTTTTAGTGCATATTGTTTCTGTATGTATGCCAGGGATAACAGAAAATCATTTGCAGGCTGCCTTTGTTCCCTCCTCAGATAGTGCATCTGATACTAGCTACTTCACCAGCCGTTATTCTTGGAATCCATCTGATGAAAACATATATGAAGCATACGAGTTAGAGGATTCCAGTGATAATGGAAGCCTTAGTGGAAGTAGTAGTTGTGTGAGCAACCGCCAAGATGACATGGTATGAGTAATTTTCTTATTTATTTGCTCAGCAACAAATAAAAACTAGCCTTAGAGGAAAAAAAAGTCAAAAGAATACTGTATTATGCATAATAGTTGATCTAGCCTTCTGTTTTTAAGTTCCTTTGCTAACTGTTCTGTATATCTTGTACCAGGGGAGGACAGCGGTGGCCTCAATGAGTTTGAATCTAGTGCAAATGTCAATTATTCTTTCAGCAACTTCTCATTCAAGGTAAGATATACTAGGCTATGATTTCGTATCATGTCTTTGACAGCAATCGAAGCTTGGCAATTTCAAGATTAAATTATCATAGTGCAGGCAATCCGCTTTTACTTGATTCCCTCTCAACTTAAGGCACTTACTCTTCTGTTTGTTTTGCATCTCAGCACTAGGGAAAGTCCTATATTTGCACAAGTAGTAAATATCAACATTTGCAATGTTATCGCAGTTGTAGTACCTGTGAGCTAGATCTGAATGCATTGATAACTTGCCTAGGAGATTGTACCACAACATTCCTCTAACATCATTTTTGGTGCAGAATCTATCACAACTTGCTTCCATCAACTACGATTTGCTCACCAAAGGATTGAAGGATGATCCACCGCCAAGAACAGAAACGTAGCAATCAATCAAGGTGCTCCCGTGATGTAGGTCTTGTACATGTAAGTAGGCACTTCACTCTTACATCAAATCTTCTATTTGCGCTTGATTGTCTCTCAAAATGTTATAGTTGTCACTGTCACTTCTGCAGATCAAAGTGTGAGGCATGGTCTGTTCTTATTGAGGCTGTTCCTACATCTCGCGGAGCCGAGTACAGTTTTGCTGTTACCTTGTTTTCATGACAATTGCCATGCCACCATCAGTGAATCAACCTTGACCAAATTTGGCATGAGACCTAGGAGCGCTGTCTTTTTGTTCCCCTTTCCTTTCTTCTTAAATTGTAGTCCCATTATGAGCCTTGGGTTTGCGGAGATTGGTCAAGGTTACTGTATTCAGAATACAACCCCAGAAGATGTAGTAGGTGGGTTTCAGAAAATTGCCATTCCGGCATATAGTTGACATTGGTTCGTTAAGCTGGTAGTCCGCTGGATTTCCTGCGGCCAGAACTGTTCACAACATTTTGGTGGCCGTGGAATATACTAGCATTTTGCTAAATGTATCCAGGTCCCAACATAATCAGGGACATTATTATAAGAAGAATATTAACCGACCGACATGATAAGGATATCAAACGCTAGCGGTTTTATGCAATTCAGAATTCCATGGCCATCGCCCATCAGTCATACATGACAATATGAGTTCCCGGCTGTCACAGTCCAACGGCTGTCTACAGATATTATGTAGAGCTAGTCGGAACCGTAATGGTTTGTCCGGTGTTGTACTGTTGTGTCGCATGCAAAATACTAGTCGTAGTCGATGAAAACGCGCGACCCTATTCTTGGCACCTGTTCTTTATTAAACTTTCATTTAATGTCACAAATATTTTTATTTTTTCTATATAATTTTAGTCAAATTAGAGAAGAGATGATTTGACTCTCCAAGATTCTTAAAATGACTTATTATTTAAATTGAGGAAGTATTTATTTTAACATCCTCAAGAGCACCACGGTCCGTATAAGACTCGAATGAACACCCGCTCAAACTCGGATGAGCATTGCCGTTCTTGTTTAGACAAGCTTAACACGTCAATACCGACGAACTGGTTCGAAAATGCAGCTCAGGTGAAAATGGTGAATAGCGATTAGAAAGTTTTACGTAGACATGTGCACACCCGAATAAAATAAAAGACAGGTTCCAACAAAAGGAGGTTCGGCACAACGCATGGATCTGCGCATCCATGTAACAATGTCAAGGAGTAGATTGCAACTACTAGTCGTCTTTGTAAGTTATGCCGCATTTTTCACTTGTACACGTGTAGAAAGTCGTCTCTCCCTCATCGGCTGAACGCATCTGCAATTTCAGGTGTCAAGAGCAATAATTGATACATAAAACGAGGAAGGATTGACCATCCAATGCTGAAGATTAGTTGCTAACCTGCACGCTATAAAATTCGGCTTCTGGATGGTCGCATTCTGGACATGTTCTCATTGTCTATTTGCAAAAACCAGATATCCCAGAATAACATTACTCATTAGACTAACAATATTATATTTGAAAGGCAAACTACTAAGGACAAACGACTTACCTTTGGTCTATCCACAATAATCTCCTCCGTTGGTTTCTTCAACCCTCTTTGAATCTCCTGCAAAACAGCACACGGTAAAAAATAAGAAGCACATTGATGATTGAACCAGTCTAATTCGGTATATCTGACAACTCCTCGTTCCTGCTTGAACAAAAGTACAGATATGAGGATCTGTTCAGATCAACGTATTCGCACTTGTAATGGTTCACGCTGCTATAAGATCACACACATTGCGTTTGGTTGGTCTGGGCCGGAAACAATAACCAAGGGATCAGATACAGGCCTATGAAACATTTTTACCACCCACCTCCCTGTGTTATCCAATTATGCCGCACAGACGCAACTACTCTCCACTTCAGTGACCCCTCTCTGCTCGCAAAGCACTCATGCACCGGCGACTCCAACTGTCCTGCTGAGTGCCGATCCCCCATCCCCTACCTCTCCCTCTCCCTCTCTAGCAACCTTTTCTCCAAACCCTACTCATACTTTCAGAGCCGTAATGTTGATCATTGCAGCTCTCATTGCTCCCATCGAAACACTAATGGAAATGAAAAACATCCCCAAAGCCAACCAAATAAATGATGCTTTCAGTTCACTGTAACAGCTAGCACTGTCAACCGATTATATTCGCATTACTGTTCCCAGCATTGAACCAAAAAGCACCTGAAGCCCAGCAATTGAAATTTCCATTTAGCAACTATGGTTACTCCAAAAGCTAACACTTTCAACCGATTATATTCCCATTACTGCTCCCAGCATTGAAGCAAAATGCAAGTTCGGCAATTGAAAATTTCCATTTAGCAACTACGGTATACTGCAAAAGCTTAGTCTGATGACACATCCCATATAATTCCTTGGTCAATATAGCATATGGTCCGTATGCACTAGCCTAAAAAGCCATCAGTGCTTAGTTCAACTGTTACCGTGCTACTCAAAATTTTGTGCTAAATCTAATCACTACACTTCAGTTCACCACTGATGGTAACTTCCATAATTTCAGAAACATGCCCACCTTCCTACGTTGTGCGTTTTAACTCTGGTAACATCCCAGAAATTCAAAGGAAAACTAACCTAGACCTAGAGCCAATGGCCTAAGCAGTGTGGCTAGCAATGGCATAGCTTCAGGATGGGGGGAAAGTTTTGATAGAAGTTCTTGTAAGCTAGTATGCGTTTTCGTCTAGCTTGAAATACATAAGGGGATGGGAAAAGCCTCAGGAGTGGATGGATTAGAAAGGGAACCGTGAGTTTTACCTCGGCGGTCATCGTGTACTGTAATTGCTTCCCTTCAATCTCTGCGAACAGAAAATAAAATAAAAAACAATCCGCGCATTAATCGCGCGCATCACAACGAAGGGCCACTGGAAGAGAAGAATGCGACGAGGAGGAAAGAGATGAGACCTTTGGCATCGCGCTTGAAGCTGCATAGCGGGCAGGATGCGGAGCGGACGGAGTCGAAGGTGAGGAGGGTGCCGCATACGCCGCAGAAGAGGAAATCGCGCGCCTGCCAGAACGCCATGGGAGCCGCTCGCTCGGTTGCCTGGTTCCCGCTACCGCGCCGCCGCTGCCGCCTGGAAAACGCTTCTCTCCCCGCCACGGAGCCAAGCGCCGCCGCCTTATGCTGGGTGGCCTCGTGTAGGGTTTTAGTGGGCCCAATATTGGCCCAATGGGCCTGCCTAACTTGAAAGTGCCTCGTGACGTCATGTCATCTGCCCATCTCAAAAAATCTCAACGCTAGCAGGGCTAGTTTGTTTATGGTTGGCAGTGCCAGTGATGGATTCATTAAACTAAGCTCTAACAAAAGCAACTAGTGATAGTGGTAGCTGAATGGGGAAGAATAACAATGCGTATGGAATAATAGTACGTACTGTATTACTTTTAGCATAATAACATTCCGTTTCTCTTGTTTACCATTGCTGTGAACTTCGTGTCCTTGAAGCAATGTGGTGGTGTGTCTAGCCAGCTAACGCTAGTTTTTTATTTCCTTCTTCGTTGGACAACACTTTATACCTTAAACTGATTGCAATTAACTTCTACCGGCTGGAATTTTTTTAGTCTGGTACAGCGAATCAGCTCTATTTGAAGGAGTGAATTGTGAAAGAGAAGGCTTTGCGTTTTCCACCTATTGAGACACCTCTTTTACCCTATATACGTATACTACCAAAAGCAAAAGCAAACAAGGAAAAAAAGGAGGAAAACAACGGTAGCCTACAAATGAGACTAGATCTATTCCTTTCTCACGGTCCTCGTCTCCTTTCCAATGCTGCTCAACCCTTTCCCCTCACAACTCCCAATTTTTTTATCCTCTCATTCACATGGTCATGTCATAGAGTACACTATAAGTTAGCTTGGTTTTTACAAGTACATTATAAGAGTCATTTTGGCTTTTCCATATATAATTACTTGTCTTATGCATTTAGACATAGTGTATATTTACGTGGATAACAAAAATAATATATTTACAAAAATTAAAATATTTTTTAATTTAAAATGAAAGCAATACATATTAAAAACAATGTATGTACAAAAATAAAAACGAACTACAATAGAAAACCTAGTTGATTTGAAATACGTTAAACTTGAATATTATGGAAGAGGCAGAGGTGACGTGCAAATGTGCAACACCAATACCTAGTACTAACAGCATGAAAAACAGCAGGACAACCGATAGAGTAAAGAAGAAGGTGTCAATTTATAAATGCATTTATAAAGCGACGAAACCATGGGCGGCTCTAAAGTGGAGTGGCGAACGCTACGTGTTCGTCTTGGCGCACGCAGTCACGTGGACCACCACCATTTCTTCACTCGTTTAGAATCAAAAAACAACGGACATTCTCACGGTCTGCCGTAGAGTGTTTTGCCAGTGTGTGTACTTGTTTCTTCACCGGTTAGTTAGAATCACCACGAAGTTTCCCTTTCTCCCTTTGCATCGTCATCTCTCTCTTTGCACGACGGTTCAGCGTCCTGGTTTGGTCAGCCGCCACAAAAACACACAAAAAAACAGATTAAATTGCCGTCCTGGTCAACCACCACGGTCGACCGCAGGCGGCACCAGCAGCAGAATCAGCGCCGAACGGTCGAGTCGAGCCTCCCGATTCCGATCCGAACCCACCCGTTGGGACCGAGCGGGAGCGCGCGGCCCGGCCCCTGGAGCCGGGTGGTGGGCTGGGTCAGGTCAGCCCCGGTACCACGCGCGGAACACCCGACAGATCCTTGTCGAAACTGTACTTGCATTCCCTCTCAGCGGCAGCAGCGGCCCTCTCAGTCTCAGATCCGCCCGCGTCGTCGCACAGCACGCGGCCCCCGTCCGTCCCCTTCCCTTCCCGTCCCTCCCGTGCGCCCCCCAATTCCCACTCTCCCCACGCGCCCAGACAGACACGCCGAGGAGGGAGAGGAGACAGGACAGGACAGCCGAGGCGGCCGGCCAGCGCAGCGCAGGCATGGCCACTCCTCCTCCCACTTCCAGTGGCAACGGCTCGCCACCGGGCTCCTCCGACCTCGTGCCCCCCCTCCTACCCAGAGGCAAGCCTCTCTCCCAACCCTACCTCCTCTCCTCCTCTCCTCTCCTCTGCGCTGCTCCTTTCCGCCAGATCTGCGCCGATCTGCCGAATTGACTGACCCCTGCGCCTGCTGCAGATGATCGTCGCCGCGATCGCCGCGCTCGCCGAGGAGAACGGCTCCAGCCAGGCCGCTATCGCGCGCCGCATCGAGGCGGAGGCCCGTGGTGACCTGCCGGCCTCGCACCCGGCGCTCGTCGCCGCCCACCTCTCGCGCATGTCCGCCGCCGGGGAGCTCGTCGCCTTCGCGGGAGGGAAGTACGCGCTGCCCCCGCCACCGCCGCCGGCCCCGCCGGCGCCGGAGTCACCGGCGGCTGACGACGACGAAGAGGACGACTGTGCCGCTGACGACGACGAAGAGGAAGAGGAGGAGGCAACGGAGCCTGTGCCTCTGCCGCAGATGCCCGTTAAGCGCGGGCGCGGAAGGCCCCCGAAGCCGCGCCCAGCGGGCTTCCCCGCCGGCGTGCCGGGAGCTGCGGGCCCGGGCCCCATCGGCGCGCCTGGAGCCGTCGCGTCCCCCGCCGCCGCGCCGCGCAGGCGTGGTCGCCCGCCCCAAGCCGCGGGACCCGCACGCGCCGCCCAAGATCCCGCGCCCGCGCGGCCGGCCGCGCAAGAACCCGCTCCCGGAGGGGATGGCCCCGCGGCCGCGCCCCGGCGCGCCGACGTCGGCCAAGGCGGCGCGCCCGCAGTTCGCCGAGGTCGGCTTCGTGTGATGCCGAGGAGCTCTCGCCCGCCGGCTGTCCGGCCTTCCAGGGGGGGCGGCGGCGGCGAGCTGGCGCAAGCTAACATTTTGCCCCTGTTCCAGCTCTTGTCTGTCTGATGTGGGATTTCGTCTCAGTTCGTGTGTGGTGTTGTCTAATCCGGGGAGCGTGTAGGGGCAGGAGTCTGAGAGTGGCGGCAGCTTCGGGCGGCGGTGGCGGCCGGCGGTGTGTCGTGGTTCGTGGTGTTTCTCCACCTTACTACTGGGTGGTGGTGGCCGGAGTGGTGTGGCTCCGGCGGTGTATCCCGTGTCTCCTTGTCGCGCTCGCACAATGCAATGCAGTTAGTCTGATCGTTCCATTTCCCAGTCTTGTCTTGTGATTCATCATGATGATCCATGGAATCCTGTTAGCTCAGCCAACAGCCAAAATTGCAGTGATCTTGGCTGATGAGTGGGTTGTGTTCTTGCTGCAATCGCAATTCGCAACCTCGTCTCGTCGCCCTTTGATGTGGTAGTAGATCTGTCGTTGTAGAATTGTTCTAAAGGTCGCATGGAATATGCTTGCTTAGTGCTTTTCGAGATTGCTGTCAGCTTGTTTCGATCTGCCGCTCCGTTAGTGAATTTGCTGCTTTGCTCATGCATTTGTTAGTGATGAAATGGATCAACGGTGTGTCACCTGACACCTGTTTGTGACAGATGACACGGCAACTATGTCTGATGAAACGCGTGTGATCTGCTGACGTTGAGAAGCGTCCTTTCACAGGATAAGCTGATCACTGCCAACCAGGCCACCCGCACGCGGTCGTCTAATGTCAGTTCTGGCGATGGTGACACCGACACTGGCTGGTCCTAGGTTTCATGTAGTCGTCTACAGCAGCAAAGGCTGTTGAACAGAAGACTCCGTTTGGTAGGTGGCTCAGCATGACACGTTCTGATGCTTGTCTGTTACGCAAGGTGCAGCCACTGGCTGTGATGTTTCTCGCGTAGTCATGTTAGCTTAAGATCACGATCTACTCCGTATATATGTTATACAATCTCGCTTGAGTAGGAAGTTGACTGCTTTCAGTGTGGCAGCCTTGAAATTAACGGAGGTTGTTGGGATTTTTCAGCCTGGCTGCAGTTTCAGGCTGTTTGGGCGTCGCCTTCAATGTTTCTGCCAGTTCACCGTACGTACTCAGTTGGGTTTTCAGGAGAATGTGCACATAACTTCGCTTTTTAACCTTCCCAATATATATCCAATTATGGAGCTGTCTGAAACCCTGGGCATGTGAAAGTCTGAATATTTCACTCACTGGATTCAGTATATCTTTTGAAGCAGGATCTTGGTTGTGCCGAAAGCAATGCTATGATATCAATTGAAATTTGTTCTGTTTTTTTCTGAACGAATAAATTTGTTCGGTTTAGCTGGCAATCATGCAATTGTATATTTCTAAATCCGAGTAGAAGTTATTAACCTGTTGGCTACCTCCCGGTTGTCAGTTTTGCAAAAGCTGGCGCCTGCGTGCATACTGACGCTGAGAAGCATTGGTGAACGTCATGAAAAGGTGAAAATCTATTTGGCAACAGCAGCGCGTTTCTTTCTTCGTAAAATTGGTCAGAGTAGTTCCATCTTAACATGACTACCCTACACAGGAAAGGAAATGTACAGCATCTGCAGACATGAACCACATACTAATTATGAATTCCAGGATAGCAGTGCATCTGCAGGCATGAACCACGCACAATGTCTGCAGACATATGAACCACGGGCTAATGATGAACTCCAACAGATGACGGAACATGACTGCAGCCTTTCATCTCTGGTTTTCAGAACCATCAGGGAGGGAATTCAGGCCATCCTAACCGGCTTACAATAGTTTCTGCTTCTGTTCAGCACAGCACCATGCTGGCAATGGATGGAATACCACTAAGATGTGTCACCAGGCTGAGAAAAATGCACGAAAAATTGATAACGAGATAAAAAAAATTGCAGGGAAATAATGAGATTGTATCGCCAATCTACCCATCAAAAAACATAACAGAGAAGTAGCATAACATATCTAAGTTATGCACTATTTGGTTCCTTAGTCTAATCATTGAACAATGAATGTTCTATTACAACATGCACAAAAAAGCACAAAATTTAATTTAACTCCTCAAAAAAGACTTTGAACGGACCATGGGAAGGTACCAAGAAGCTACCAATACAGCAATAAGGGTACAACAATATTTAACTCTGAACAACATTGTGGTAATACAGAGAATCATAGTATCGAAGTATCTGATATGGTTAAGGGTGTCAATCATCAGTGATACATAGCTGAGGAGTGCTATGTTAATTATTATTGTTAATCTGGTAACTTGTAAGATTGGAGGTAAAATTACTAAGTACTGAATTACAAATAGCAAAACAAGTGCAAGAGCAGGGTGCTGCTCAAATTGTTGGGACAAAATCATACTATAACCAACAGCATCTGTCAGATTGCAAACATGAAAGTGTTTGATTACCTATTACTACGATGATCTTCATGCAGGTTTATATTTCTCATTTCTTATATTCTTGTATCTAAACCTCCATTATCCTCCTGTCTTATCCACATAATGAAGATCATATGTGATGAGGATTAAAGAACATGCCCTAAAGCTTCCAAGAAGGACCACAAGAAGAACTGATTCCAATGGGTTCTGAACTAAACGGCTATTTCCATTGACTCCTCATCTTCTCAAATTTAGTGCCCAAAATATGAGTTGCATGTTGATTTGTCAACTGAGTAGCTGACCCAAATGATAAAATGAGTAAGATCAATCTTAGAATGGATTTATGCAACATGCACCCAGCTACTCCCAGGCGTCTTACTCAAACCCCTTTCTGCCATCATCTTCCTTAAACCCTTAACCTTGTCCCATTTCTTTGCTTGTGCATATATATTACCCAAGAGAATGTAATATCCACTCTCTTCTGGCTCCAGTTCAAAGCATTTGGAAGCAACAACCTCCCCAAGCTCAATGTTGTTATGCAACCTGCAAGCAAGAAGCAAGGCACCCCAAACACTGGCATGTGGGCGTACAGGTATCTGCATGATCAACTGGAATGCTTCTTCCAACTTTCCGCAGCGCCCAAGAATGTCTACCATAATAGTGTAGTGCTCCATTGAAGGACTAATCCTATATTTGCTTGACATGGAAGTGAAGCAAGCACGAGCTTCTTCCAGTAGCCCTGCGTGACTGTATGCAGACAACAACCCCACAAAGGTCACAGCATTAGGATCAATCCTCGCTCTGGACATCTCATTGAACAAGCCAACAGCTTCATTTAACTTGCCATGCATTCCACAGCCCACTATCATTGCACTGTAAGACACCACATCCCTTTTTCTCAAGCCTCTGAACAATTCAAAAGCCCTATGCATTTGCCCACTCTTGGTGTACAAATCAACCAGAGCAGTACGCAGGTGATCATCCAGATCAACCCCCACAGACCCCATGAAACTCTCAACCCACAAGCCGAACCTCAAGTCCCCAGCTGTGAACATGCCGAGATGACAGAGGAGAAAGTCTTCTCATTGGGTACCACCCAAATATGTGGCTTCAACATCCTGTTAAAGATGCCGAGTGCCTCTCTTGCACAGCCATTCTGTGCATAGCATGAGATCATCGCATTCCATGCATAAAGGTCCTTGTTATCCATCCTATCAAACAGGTTAGCAGCAGCTTGGACGTCACCGGCCTTGGCGTACCCTGAGATCATCGTGATCCAGGAAACATTGTTCCTGAAGGGCATCCGCTCAAACAGCTCCTGTGCTTGGGCTACGTGGCCTTGTGCCATGAACCCAGACACGAGGGCGTTCCAGGACGCGGCGTTTGTCTCAGGCATTCGGTCGAACAGTTCGATGGCCTCGTCGAGGTGGCCGGCCTTGGCGAGTCCGGCGACCATGGAGTTCCACGACACAACGTCCCGCGCGGGCATTGCCTCGAACATGGCGCGCGCGGCGGTGATATCGCCCGCGCGTAGGAGGGAAGCGAGGAGCGAGTTGGACGAGACGAGGCGGGAGTGGCGATGCAGCGGCGGGGGCGCGTCATCGAGCAGGCCGCGGGCGTGGTCGTGGCTCGGGGGCAGGAGGCGGGAGTAGAGGTGAGAGAGCGCGGCGTGCGGGTAGGGGTGGGAGAGGAGGCCGAGGCGGAGGAGGTGCGCGTGGAGGGAGGCCGCCGCGGGGAGAGCGGCGTGCTCGGGGAGGCGGTGCACAGACTTGAGGACGGCGGCGAGGGCGAAGGGGCAAGGGCGGGACGAGCGTAGGGACGCGAGGTACAGAGCGATGGCGCGGCGGGGCCGGCCTTGGTCTGCCGCCGCGCGGATGGCGATCGTCCACGGCGAGTTGAAGCCGCCGGCAGCGGGCGGGGCGCGCATGGCCGCGTGCCCCGAGTCCTCCACGGGACTGCCACCCCCTCGCCGGCGGCAAAGTTCTTATTCACTCAGCGCTACAGAAGTGAGAGGAGGAGGAGGCACAGGACGCCGCCTTCTCCCCTGCCGTTGCCGGCAAGAAGGGAGATGGCCGGCCTGGGGCCAGCGGGCGCGCGTCCTGCGGCGACCGGAGCCACAGCCAGGGCCCGGGTGGAGGCGGCGCGGAGAGATGGCCGCAAGCGGCCGAGTTGGCCAAGGCACAGACTGGCTGGTATGGCTGCGCAGCGGTGGCACGACGAGGCCAGCGCCTGGTGGTGCGGACTGCGGACGCGAGCGTGGCCACGGCATGCGGAGAAGAACAGAGAGAAAGGGGAAGCCATGTTTGTATGTTTGTTTGTATAAAGCAGTATCTAATCTAAAATTTAATTATTTCAGAAAAATAATCCAAAGTTTAATTCGCACAAAAAATTAATCTAAAGTTTAACCCAATATTCACAAACTAGTTACGAATTGCAGAATAGCACAGCGTCTGCAGACATATGAACTGACTAATGACAAATTCAAACAGATGGACAGAACAGAACAGAACTGCAGTGTTTCATCTCTGGTTTTCAGAAGCATCAGGGAGGAAATGCAGGCCGTTTTTTAACTGGTTTGCGATAGCTGCCATCTTCTTGCCTTCCCTCGTAAAAGTTCTCCTTCTGTTCATCATTGTCCATGCTGGCAGTGGATGGACTACCGCTAAGATGTGTCATCAGGCTGAAAAAACACAGGAAAAATAGCAGAGCAATAATGAGATTGTAACCGTAATAACCCAACAAAAAAATGAGAGAGAAAATGTAGCACAATATATGTAGGTTATGAACTTTTGACTTTTTTGTCTAATCATTGAATTAATTGTCAAACAATTGTCAAAAAAATCAATGAATTAGAATGGTGCATTACAACCTGCCAACTTGTGCTGGTTTATTGCTACCTTGTTTTTGGTTGAATGGTTTTCCTTGCTTAACTCATCAGAGCCATCGACGTGCACTTCAGCGCTTTCACACCTAGAGAGTACATAGAAGAAATAATACTAATATGCTTCTCATTCATCACAGGATTATAAATTAACAATCAGTATATATACACCATACCAGCCGGCAGGGATGTCTATTGCATCTGGATCAACATAGTCCCAATAGCAAAAGCCCTCAGTTGTAGCTCTCTTAAGCACGTATGCATCCATATCATGAGACAACATATCTAAGGCCAGCGAGCGGATTCTTGTAGTCAAGGTGTGCTCTCCAAATAAGAAACTATCTCCCCTCCTCTTCTCACACAGTTGTTCAGCTTCCTTTGTGGTTCCCTTCAAATTTTTGTTTGCAATTTTTTGCAAGTCAAGTTACCCCTCAAACAGTAAATACTAGTAGTATACAACAAATGAAACCTGTCATTTCTGATCTGGCACTAAGCCATCAACACTTACCAACAGGACAGCGCAGGTAGCAACAGAAGCAGAGGACGGATGTGCACTCCAATACTTTTAATGAGACAAAACACCTCATAACGAATGTGATGGCTCACCATGGCAGTAATCAGCAAGCGACCCCTTCCTTTCCTTATCCCCTTCCTCATCGACACAAGGCTCAACTCAGCTTCCTTGATGATACAATTGATGCAATCTAGCTGCAAGTGGAGTAAACAAATAAATAAAGTGCATTGAACCTAAACTGATGCGAAGCTGTTTCTACACGTACAATAACAGGAGGTATGGTACGCTTCATTTTTGGCAGCACAAGCTTTATGACTTGCTTCTGAATCGCGGTGCTCAGCTTGATCTGAAGAGAGGCGTCATCTAACCCCTGCTTCTTCCATTCAGATACCAGTTCTTCCTCCTTTTCGCAACACTAATTGGAAAGTAAGCAAAGTAAGATAAAAATAAATCAATTCACTGTAAGAACTAAGAACCAATGAATATTAAGCTAGTAATTGGCAGGCAGTGGAGTAGGAGTTACCGAATGGACGAGAATAGTAGCCAAGTTTTTTATTGTTTTGCGGGTGAGGATAGTATTAGGCAGTGCCATTGACATAGAATCGGCATGCTGTTGCCCACTGGTGGCATCAGACTGCGTAGAACTGGCAACCTTCTCGCGACCCTTGGAAAGCAAGCAAACAACAGAATAGTTTACAATTGCTGATAATTAATTCTTGGCGAAGCAATCAGGAAATACAACCCTAACCTAACATGGAAACCTGGAAAAATTAAGCTAGTAGCTAGGCGGAAATGGAGTTACCAGGCAGACTTGAGAAACAAGGGACAACATAGGTTGCGGTTGAGCGAGGGTCGCTTTGGCATTTCGCCGGTAGTATTCTTCAAGGTACCTCAGGTTGTAGACAGGAAAGAAACGTTCCCATCCCCATATTCTCTCAAAAAAGATCTGGATTATATTGGCAAAACATTACAGGGATATGATTGAAGATTGATCAATTCAGTTAACCGAAACATCAAAATACAGAATTGACGAAGTAGGTGCATGTGAGGAGGCCAGGGGCATACCTCGGTGTTTGACAATCTCCGGCGGCGGCATCCGATAGAACAAGCCGATTTCTTCCTTGGCCTCCTCCAATAACTCAACACATGTGGTGAGGTGGTTTCTGATCGCGGCGAAGTCATAAGCGGCCTCCTTGGTTCGAAGCTCCATCCGATGCAAAACGCCTCTCTTGGGACGATCAGCGCCGTCGGAGAAGATTGAGCCGGAACTGCGCCAGGAGAGGACGCTCTGCAGGCCTGGAGTCTCCACCCCTATCACGCTCCTGGACTCTGTGCTTGCGGTTGCGATGGCGGTGACGGCGCCGGAGAGGACTGCTGGATCGAATCTCCCGCTCGACGACATTGTGCATGCGGTCCTCTCCCCTCTCCGCTCCGGCGCTCCGAGGCGGCGCTATAGACTTCAGGACGAAATGGCGCGACTCGTGAGATCGAGCGCAATCTGTCAGCATGCAGGCGACGCGGTCGAAAAACGGTTGTTGCCAAGACTCTTCACTGGCTTTCAAATTTCAAGATCTTTTAAATCACAAAAAAAAAACACAGATAGAGATCTTAATTTTCGCATGCGTTCCTAATTTTCTTTAAAGTCCAAATTTTCCCTCACATTATTGAACAGTCCCATTCGTCAAAATGGCGCCATCTTAATAAAGACACTCAAAGAGAATATACATAATTAGTTGCATTAGTTGTTCCACATATATGGTTTGGCGACTAAATAAAAAATATGAATGGATTTAGTATTGATCAAAAGAAGTGGATTTCAAATGAAGGCTTATTGTTGGTAGAAGCAAAGGCATGACAAGAAAGCGACTTTGTTATGCAGCACATTAGCCCGCCTACCGAGCAAAGAAAAGATTACCATAAAGCACACTCTTGCCGGTAAACTCTTTCAGGGTTGAGATATTTTAACATAAAGCACATTAGCCCGCCTACCGAGCAAAGAAAAGATTACCTCCAGACTATAAACTAAAAGCAACGCAGAGACATCCAAAAAGAATTTTAAAGAGTGAAGAAAGAAACATCTCATACATCAATTTCCAGCATAGCTTCCAAAGTCTCTAAACCATACTGCAGCTGTTGGCAGTAGCCTTGGGGCAAACAAAAATTATGGTAACAATACACAAAAAAGAAAAAACTCGATAAAAACATGTATAATACTTATTCCTTACAATCGGTAAACTCCACTGTAAAACATATGATAAAGTCTTGGAACTTAAGACACTAGAAAGAATATAGGGGGCCTCTAACTAACATTGCTTATCTCGACTGTGTAGAAGAACAGAGGAGGCCTGAAGCATCTGCCCCAACCGCAGCAAGCTCACATATGGTACAAAGCTGCCCTTCGATGGAAGGAACAAATCGGGATCCACAGTATGGGCAGGAAACATCCTTTTGGCCACGATAGATAGGAACATATGTAGCGCCACAGACAACGAATGGATTTCTGAAGTCGTAGTTCAGTTGGTGAGAATCGCTCTTATCCTGGCAAGCTTGAAGCACCTGTCGAGCCTTCTTTGCTTGGGCCTCCTGAGGGCTGTTCTCAAGAAGCATCCTTGCAAAGTGTGATGCAGTTGCATAGTTTTTCTGCTTGAAGCAAAGGGCCATAGCACTAGCAAGCACAAGCCTCATATGAACTCTCTGAAGCTTGCAGTTTGTGAAGTAGGCAGCCAACTCCTGTTGACGGGTCACATCATCCCTCAATTCCTTTCTCTTGAGTTCCATCCTTAGACCAAGGACATACTCCCTCACTATCTCGATTAATTCCTTCACCTCATCAACTTCTCTCCGTGAGTCCACCACAATAACTGGAATGGTATGTAAGATGCTAAGGAACTGTCTCAGTGCTTCCGGGAACTTGCCTTCAGTTGTGGCTTTGTAGGCAGCCTTGAGTCTGTCCTCCATTTGTGAGAAGCTGAAAACAAGTGCAGGAGGGCCCCTCACATTAGGACTTGCAGACTCATTCCAACCCTTCTCTACTGCAACTGATATAACAGGAGCGGCGGCAAGTGCACGCAGATATGTATGACTGCCCATGTGCAGATCAAGAAACAAGGGCTTCAGGGGAACGAAGTTCTTGATACCCAACTGGCGGCTAAGCAACCTCATTGCTGTGTCAAAGTTCCCTGCAGCCGCTTGCTCCCCAGCCAGAGAAGATCTCTGAGTCCAAATTTGGCTGACAGGAATACCTGGTGTAGGAGCAACAAATAAAGCAGAGCGAGCATTGCCAACAGCTTTTGGAGTCTCAGTTTCAGGCGGAAGTTCCAGATCTTCCAGATCCCAACCACCTTCCTCAGCATCCTCCTCATTTGGTTCACCCTCTTCTACATCAACATCACCACCATTGGCAACCACCTCACTTGCCTCTACAATATCCAAATCTTCATCACCCCAATCAGCACCAGCAGCTTCATCATCTTCCTCAAGATCTGCCCTTCCAGTAGCATCTAATCCACCTTCGAAAATACCACGCGTACCCTCAACAATGGCCAATCACCACAGGCTGTGAGAGGTGCAGGTGGGATCAGTAGTGAGTGGGATTTTCCTTCGGGCAGAGAAGGAACATTCTCGCCTAATTCAGCAGCAATCCTCTCAGCAATGTCTGTGAGCCCATGAGTGACAGCAGTAACATACGCAAGAGGTAGCTGTCCAGCATTCTCAAGATCTCAACACGCTTTTTAGCATCACCAAGATACAATGCATTGTGAAACTGTCCCATCAAATTGTTATTCTGCCCAGCAATTTTGCACATGAACCCCACCTTGTCCAAGTAACCAGTGATAAGATACAGAAAAGCAAGCCTCTCAAAGTTCTTTGTTCGTTGGTAAGCATATTCCACTATACCAACATTTCCCTGCCTCAGGGCCTCAATTCCCAACTTATACCAGTGATCCTTGTCATCAATCTCCTTTGCAGAAGCAACTGCAATTTGAATGTTTCCACTCTCAAGAGCTAGGTTAAATCTGGTCTTCTCATCCTTCACAAAGTGTAGAGCAACTTCTGGGAAACCTTTCTGTTGTAAATAAGAAATCACAGCCTGCCCACACAGCTGAGAGTTCTTAATCATACTCATAACATGATCATAGCGTTTTTTTTTGGAGGGCGAGCTTGAAAATGTACTCTGAAGCATCAACTGCAATAAGCTTGTTCTTTCCATCACGATCTAAGCAGAAAATGTTGTTCCCAACAACCCTCGTTATGTAAATAGGAACATCAAGGGTTTTTATGATCCCACTGTCTCCATTGGGAAGACAGTACTTCATATGGTTCAGTGTGGTGTAAATGAACACACCATTTTCATCCCAGGCACCACTTTTCACACGGATGGTTTCATGGAGTGTGCACCTATGGACAAGTTTCTTGCTAGCTATAACCACAGCATGCTTGCTCAGCAGTGCAACAGATTCCATATCGCTGGACCAAACAACATATTTGACAGCAGGCGTCTGGAGCTCACCAAGAACTAATCTTTGCTGAAGATCAAAGATGGTCACCCGATCTTCAGCTTTGCACAGCAAGTTCCCAGTCCCAGCATAATATATTGCATCAGTCGCAATGGGAAGGGGCTTTTCTTCACAATTTCATTCTTAAGATTCTTCACCAAAACTTGATTGCTGCTCTTCTCAAGGACTGCAAACCTGTTGCGCGCTACAAAAACAGCAGAACCACCGGCTCCTTTCTTTGCCTCTTGCAAGTAATCAGATCTGCCAGCAGAATCCTTGGGAACAATGTACAGTTCATATGAACCCCCATCAGCATCAGAGCAAATCAAGACAGCATTCTCAGTTGGGCTGTAGGACAGTGTCCTGGGTGACTGGTTCAAGCTGACTGATCCAGGTCTTCTTATTGGAGCCACTTGAACTTCCTTCTGGGCAGAGTATTCAAAGAACCGTAGAAACCGATCCTTCACATAGAAAACAGTGTCACCACTAACACAGAAGGCTGGGCGTTCCCTCTCTAATTTGAACACAATCATGCCGCTGTCATGACCAGCAGCAAGAAGGTTCATTTCAGGGTGAGCAGCAAGAATCCAGAAACGATCATGCTCCCGTCTAAATGTCTGAATACCAGTTCTCTTTGTGGCATCCCAAATGCGAATGCTTTTATCTTCTGAGTTAGACACAATGATGTCTTGCTTCGCATGGAACATAACACAAGACACATTATTCATGTGGCCCCTTAAAGTATCAACTTCCCAAGCCTTGGTATCTGTCAATAAAAAATATAAATTATTGCATTTCAAATATTTCCTTGTAGAATGTATATAATCTTTTTTTCACAAATGCTAGGTACTAATTGAGCACCTAAATTGTGTGCTAAACTTCACCTCCAAGAGCCATTTTGCATGCAATATTTCAAATATATGAATCAAAAAGTAACAAGCTACTAATTGTGGAATATGCCTCTTGTACACCATTAAATGGTCTGATGTTCTGTGAAGGTAAGATTACAGAAAGAGAAAAAAAAAATATCTATGATTAAAATATTACTAGGTAACTATCATGTGGAAGCATCACGTCATACATGATACATATATTTGAATATAGTTGTCATTCTGCCACACAAAAACTACAGGCGAAACATGCAAATTGCAAAATGAAGACCAGGAAGTAATAAGACTATTACCGTTCATTCTCCATAGCTTCACCTGCCGGTCATCTGCCCCAGAAACAATGAGTGGCAAAGTGGGGTGGAACGAGGCCCAGTTGACCCCGCGGTCATGGCCTTCCAGTACATATTTCACTACAGCATCAACACCACCAAAAAGATCTGTGTTCATCTGGGTGAGACGGAGGATATCATCTGCAGGTGACACGGTCTTCTTCCTCAGAGCTCCAATATCCCAGACACGTACAGTCTGATCAAGTGATGCCGATACAACCAGGTCTTCTTTGGGATGGAAAGATGCACACATGACATAGTGGTTATGCCCAGTCAGCACAGCCACACAGGTGCGTGACTGCCAGTTCCAGATCCGGATTGTCTGATCGTCACTAGCACTTACAATCCATGGGTACATTCATGATGGAATTGCACAGTGCGAATGTAGTCAAGGTGCCCATGAAGTGTGAAGAGGCAGCGGTGTGTCTTGTAATTCCAGACCTTAATCTTATAATCATCACCTGCATCATATCACAGTAACCATGATCTTAGAAGATGATTAAGTTTTACAAGTAACAATGGTAATGTGCCAAAGGATGTCTTAGTTTCATTTCAATGATTGATAGCTTGATTACAGCATTGGTTTTTGTTTTGGTGCGTGCTAATGAGGATGCCTTTGTGATTTCTGACTGAAGGTATTCTACCTCATGTTTCAAAGATCATATAATCTACTGACTACAGCCACAGGTAAAATCAAAGCACTAAGACACTATTAACCATACACAAATCATCGTAAGCACAGATGAAGCAAGCATCAGATCCGAGTTCGACCAACCCATCGTACCAAACTATAACATATAATATATCCTTAACCACCGCACTTCCCATCAAACGCGATCTCATCAACGAACTTGTAAGCCAGTCTAGTCCGAGCGCCCACGATTACACAATCAACGAATCGCAGAACCATCAAACATCCACGTAACTCGCGGGAACACCACCAATCCGCGCGAGAGAAATGAGCTAAACATGCGAAGCGCGCACCAGACGGGCGAGGCGAGGAAGGATCTAGCAAATTACCTCCGGAGACGAAGAGCGGCTGGGTGGCGTGGAAGTGGACGCCGCGCACCGGCCCGTCGTGCTCGTCGAAGCGGTCGAGGAGAGTGCCCATGCGGTAGTCCCACATCTGGATCACCCCGCTGTGGAGACTCGCCAGGATCCATGGCCGACGCGGGTGGAAACTCAGGCCCTTCACCCGGTTACTCTTCGTCTCGAACTTGGTCAGCATCCTCCCGGCCCGGCGTGCCCGGCCACGGCGGCGGCTAAGCCGAGCTCCCCTAGCTGTAGCTGCGGAGAGGAACGGAGAGGAGGAGGTGGTGGATCTGGAGGAGAAGAGGAGGTGATGGATCTGGAGGGGCGAGTCGGGACTCGCGCGCGAGAGGGAGAGAGAGGGGGGAGAATGCAATGGACGACGGGAGACGGAGGCGTTTTAGATCTCGGCTCGGCGCAGGGGATCTGATGAGCCTCGGGGTGGGGTGAGGTGGTGGGAGGGGCCATTGACCGTTCGATGCAGGGACATGATGATCTGAACCGTTGGAGAGTGTGCGCCCTGGTTGTCAGTGAGGCATTTGCTTTGCCGTAATGACGGATTAAAGTCGTTTGATTTGATTTGATGGCAGTTTACCTATGTTAAATAGACCCCCCGCAGATGACGCAGAACAGAAAACCGATCCCCAGCAGATGACGCAAGCGACGCGACTATCCTTCCGCGGCCCGCCTCCGCATTCCGGTAACGCCGAGGTTCGTCCGATCCGCCTCCGTCCCCTCCCGTATTTATCGCTCCCTCGAGCTCAGTTGGTTTGGGGATTGGGTAGTAATAGGGGCGGGGGTTGGTCGCGAGAGAGGGGGCTGATGTGGCCCCCCAGTGATGACAATTTCGACAATTTTGTTGCAGCAGAATCACCTGGGACTCCGGTAACGGAGACAGAGGTTTGCTGAGATGCTTGCCGGTTTTCTCGTAGCTGGTATTACTATCGCTTATACTTATACAGAATTTGGGCGAGAGAATGTACATATCGCAATTTCTGCAAAACTGGTGCAGCAGAATCACCTGGGACTTTGTAATGAACAGAGGTTTGCTAATTTCCGGTTTTCTGTAGCTAATGAAATTCGGGCGTATACAGTTTTGGAAAAAAATGTACATATCGAATTATCGATGCGTAGTGATGCTTACTCTGTTTGGGCTCTTCCAGTTGTTTTTAATCTGTGTGGGAGATAGAATCTGAGACCGACTTGTGTATTTTGACAGGATCGAATTTAAACCTAACTATTGGGTGCCATTTGGTGATTCGGGTTTCTGTATGCCCGTTGTCAAAATGTAGTTTTGAAATTTTCTGCAGTGATCTATTCTTTTCTAGAATCTGTTGCAGTCTGGTGGTGATGCAGTAACCTGTCATGGGCCATCAAGGAATGCAGCAGAGATTTTTTTTTTAAAAAAAGATCCTTGAATGCAGCTGACAAGCCCACAACTTTCTTATCGTGATGATGTCTAACGTTGTTACTTTTTTTTTTTTCTTATTGTTCTAGGGTTTCTGGTGCCTATACGTTCTGAATGGCAGATTTAACCAACATAGGCTGCTGTGGCTGCTTTAGCTTTTAAGGAAGCCCAGTGTGCCTGCACGACAGCCTCCAGATGCTGATGGCATGTTATACGAAGATTTGCTGGAAGATCAATCAGTTCAAGATCATGATGGAAGCTTTAGAGATGCTGATGACTACCTTGATGAAAGTGACAGTGGACCTCCAATGAAGAGCTCTGAAGATATCATACAATCAAGAGCCCAAAGTGGCTTTACATGTAGAGAGATCCCAGTTAAAGAGACTAATAAAGTATTTCGCTCTGAGGTACCATTTTCTTAGGATTATTTTTTCGTCCAACTATCTTTCCACATTTGAAGATCTGTACCGTTCAAAAAAAAATTGAAAACTTCAAAAAAACATTTGAAGATCTGTCTCTATTGAGGTTTTACCTAGCCTTGCCCACCACTTTCTTGTAAGCTAGCCTACACCATAAAGAGCCGAGCGCTTGAGTTTCCTGAATGCTCAGAAGAAGTTGGTTTCCATTCATCTCATGCAACAACACCATCCATTATTTTTTATGTTCTTACCATTTGGCCTTGCTTAAGGTTATCCTTTCAAAAGGAGCAACTTATTGGAAAGTTCTTTCTGCTAAGGATCACACGGTACCCTTCGGGGAAAATGACCGAGAACTATACATTTTGCCGTTCCTAAACCATGCATGAATCAAACTTTCACACCTTTTCTAACGTTCCAACATGACACATTCCATGAAGAGGCCTAATACATGTACCAGATATGCCTCGCATCATTTTCTTCCCTCCTGGAATGATATCTTTTTAATCTACCCTTCACACCAAGGTTTGGGATTATGGACATGGGACCTCCCATGCTAGGGAAGCAAGCTAAACACCAATTATTATGGGTTATGACTGATGCATCTTCTTTCCATTTTTTGGATGATAATAAACAATTAATCATTCTTTTTCTAAAGCTACAGATGATTTTAATCCATCCTTCCAGTGGCATGATAGGAATAGCCTTTTTTTACTTGTCCAGTAAAATCTTATTACAATTTACATATGGTCCCTTAAAGATAAAAAGTGAGACATTTGAAAGTAATTCCAATACTAAATTTAGCATGGGTTTCACTGTTCTGGCTAGGATCCAAGAGCCTTACTGAGTTTATTGCCAGTTTTTAATTGTATGGCAAATTTAGGGTAGCAACTAGCAAGTTATATGAGAGCATTTAGCTTTCACGTAGGACACTGCAATAACCTTTTCCCTTTTGCCATGTTTAGGATGAAAATTGTAATAAGATTGTCAATCAATATGTTCACTTGGGAAAGATCAGTTCTGGGAGCTACGGTAAAGTGGTAAGATGCATTGGATGTGCTAATAATTATTTCATTTCTCTAGATAGATGTCTAAATTCCTTTTATTTTGTTGCCTCCAAAGGTTCTATACAGAAACATGAAAGATGAGAAGCTATATGCAGTGAAGGTATTACTTTCTGCTGCTCTCTTGTGTTGATAACATATATTTCTTTTAATGAAACCCTTCCATGATAAAGAGGCTTTCAATGTTGTGTATTCTTGTTGAATAATGATAGTTGCTAGTTATACTTGTTTCTCTCTGATATGTGTACCCTATGCACGTTTCTGGCTGCTAGTTAATTTGCTTGTTTCAAGACTGAATTTGTAACCAGCTGTCAGGTCTATCGTCTTGTTTTCTTTGCTCGGCACTGTTATTTTTAACAGTTGTACATGTCCTCGGTACATGTGCTGGTGTCTAACTGATGGAACTTTGGCTGTTGCCCTTCTCTTTCAGGTCTTGAATAAGCCTTACATGTTGAAAGTGCATGTTGTACGATCAGAAACTGCCATGACAGATGTTCTAAGGGAGGTGAGTAACTTTGTCAGCTTCTTTGTCCATGTCTGTCATACCTTCTTTCCTTTTTTTTTTTTTTTGTCATGCATGTGTAACTTAGTTCTCTTCCAAAGTTTTTTCTGCATGTTTTGAAAATGTTATCTGTCTAGGATCTGTCACAAACTCAATACGCATGATAACCATTTGAAATGCTATTTGGTAACATCATTTCTCAATTATTTAGATAGATCGATCGGAAGAAAGTTTCTTTTGCAGTGTGATATCTCATTGTGGGGCACCAACTGTTTTATGCTTGAAGAAAAACTAATTAGGTGGTACCCTGCTCCTTGGCATTTAGCATAACTGAAACAACCCTGCTCTCATATCGGGAATGCATTTGCTTATTGCAGTATTGGTTTTTCTTATGATTAACCATGAATCTTTTTGTCCCAGCTATTGATTAGCCTAAGTCTGCATTCATTGTGCAATAGAAACCCATTTAACGTTGAGGAGAAATTGATTCATTGGAGCATGGAACAAAATTCATGTATCTTTTGTCTATTAGAAAATTATCTCCTGCTACCATTGTTAGTTCTGCCCATTTTTGCCAGGCGAATTCCTAGCACTCTAAGTACCATGAAGATGCTGGATGGTAGCTTCGTTTCTGTTTCAAATCACGAAATCCATTTTTAGTCTTGAGATACTGCAAGAGGTTAAATAGATGGCCATGACCAATATGGAAATGGAAGAGGTTGAGACATTGCTAGAAATCAGTTGAAATTTCCTGTCAAAGATGTAGAAGCATGGTCACTGGCCCTATGTTATCACACTGCAGTGTACCATTTCCTTTATTTACATTGACTGCATTGTTTGTTTTGTATGCTTTCTAATTGCCTGCTCCCTTTTTCTGTATTGGACATTCAAACAGGTATCCATAATGAAAATGTTAAATCATCCCAATATTGTAAATCTTGTTGAAGTTATTGATGACCCAAACGTAGATAAATTCTACATGGGTATGTAATTATGCTTTCATTATTATGTTTTTATTTTATTTTATTTTATTTTATTGCTAAACATGGCAGTTTGAATTGAGTTAATTTCACAAAATTACAGCTATTTGCAGGGGCGGATCTAGCCTAAAAATACATTAATGTCACCTTTACTATACGACGAGTCACCTTCATATGTAAACCTCAAACTACAATGGAAATCACAAAAATCATCGCTGTCCATGTAACAGCATTGAACAGGACTGGCTCCGCCCCTGGCTACTTGTGTCTATCAGGGAACTACAATTTCTTGGATTAGTTTCGGTGGAACTACAGTTGCTTGCCCGCCTGTCAGCCACAAAAGTCAACATGTGCCACACAGCTTACATGGTTAACATGTGAGTCCTGTGGGAAATATTGTTGGTCTGTGAAACTGATGCCTCAAGTAGTTCAGTTTTGTGAAACTGGTCCCAGAAGTTGTAGTTCCTTGGCACTTTGGCACAAATAGTTGGTGGTTTATGAATTTAACTCTTTGAATTTGATCTATATTTTACACAGTTCTTGAATATGTCGAAGGAAAAATTGTTTGTGATAATGGTTTAGAGGAAGCTACTGCAAGAAATTATATGCGAGACATAATATCAGGTCTTCAGTATCTTCATTCTCATGTAAGAGCCCATGCTTGCAACTGAGCTGTATTTAAGCCAATCTTGTTTTAGCTTTATAATCAGTATTTCAGTGCATTTGAAAATACTGGCTTGGTTTTGTGATGCATGGTCATTTCATGATTTGCGGGGGAGATCTATGGATTTCTGCAAGCTAATGCCTACTGACATAAATAAATACACTTAAGTCCTGGATATGGAGGCTTGAACTTGACCTTTCAGCTTCCATAAGGTTGAGCACAGCCAATTGCCTGCTATTCGTTTGGTTTTTGGGGAGTCGTTGGATTTATCTAAAAATATGATGATGTCCTCACTCAAGAACTAGGCAAAAGACAGTTGACACTTAAGATGGCGGTATGCATCAAAAGTTGGTTTTTTGTTGTAAAAACTGTAAGCGTTAATATATGTCTATCTGTGAAGCAGATTATTTATTTGCTTCTTGTGTGCTTGCACCCTGGCAGCAGCACGTGACACAGGCAGCAGCTGCTACAGAGGGTGCTGGCTGGAGCAAACGCTTCTAGATATTATATGGTGAACAATGTGGTTCATTCAACAGATTAGTTTAAGCAATATAGTTGAGGGAATGGCAACAACAGTTGAGATTGGTTTTGCTTAGGACTCAGGGAGATGATTAGGAAGGTTAAGTATTGTTATATTCGGTCCATTTTAGTTTATTCTCCCTCCACTCCAAATTATAAGACATTTTGGCTTTTCTAGATATATAGCCTTTGCTATGCACTTAGATATACACTGTGTCTAGATAACAAAATCGGTGTATCTAGAAAAGCCAAAACGTTTTATAATTTGGAAAGGAGGGAATAGAGAATAGGGCTGGGAAGTTAAAGATACGGCAATAGAGATGGACCCAGTCTGACCAAAATCCTCCACAAAAAGTAGGCAAGAATTAATCTCTCCTGTCTGTAAATCGTTCGTTATATCTCTCAACTCTTCTTTTCTCATTTCAATTATGTAATACTCCCTCCGTTCCAAATTACAAATCGCTTTGACTTTTTGGTACTTCCATTTTGTTATGCATCTAGATACATAGCAAAATAGATGAACCAAAAAAGTCAAAGTGACTAATTTGGAACGTAGGGAGTACCCTGTTTGAAGTTACACCACCTGGCCATCCCATTCTTATTTGGTTTATTCATCACTGCTGTGCATGCCTAGAAAAGTAAATGCCACAGTTCTCAGACTCCCATCTAAGGTTTCTTGTCTCCCATTTTGTAATGCGAGTAACCATGTGCTCGTGATTGGTTGTTTTTCTATGTTATGCAGTTTGCACTATGCCGCATTTTTCCTAGCTTGAACATGACACTGAAACTTGTCCTTTTCATACGCAGAATGTTATTCACGGTGATATCAAACCGGACAATCTCTTGGTTACAGGTTCAGGCAATGTGAAGATAGGAGATTTCAGTGTTAGCCAGGTTTTTGAGGTGTTTCCATAATCCTGCAACTTTGTGTAAATTTTATCGTTTTTGTCAGGAAAAAATGTTTTTTTAGTTGAATGAAGTCCTTGAAATAGTTGTCTAAATTATGATTTGTATCGCTTAATTTCTCTTACTGTGGTCAAGAAACTTGGCTCTGTAGGTTCCAAGTTTCTCAAAGTGACACTTTTAAAGATAATCATTCCTTTCTGTCTTTTTGAGGATTTTAAAGATAACTTAGTTGACGACCAAGATGCTTCCTCATTCTTTTGGAAATATGTTTGTTGCTCAGTAGTTCAACTTTTTATTTTATACTGTTTCATTCCTTAAACTGTTAAACACAAGTAAATCCACTTGATCTTTTTGAAGCATGTGTTTGCTTTTGTGGCGAATTCCTCCATGTTATCGAAATTTTTGTTCCTTGGTGTTTTACTTAAAAATTGATATGGTGGTACTTATGAAATTACAATGTAGGATGATGATGATATGCTTTGGAGATCTCCTGGCACTCCTGTTTTTACTGCTCCAGAGTGTTGTCAAGGTACAACTACCTACCTTTAATATTTAAATCAAGAAAAATACTGCACTTAAAATTTGTCAATCACCCAATATATAGAAGCGTTTTTGGGTAGCAAGATATCCTGGACATGGTTGCAGAATGGCAAATAAACTAAATTACAACAGCCTATATTATTCTTCATTAATTTAGAAGTGCTCAAATGTTTGTTGGGCTACTAGGTATAGACTCATTAAATATGGTGAGACTTTTCTCTTTACCTCAGTGCAGGCTCAGCGTACCATGGTAGGGCATCTGATACTTGGGCAGTCGGTGTAACTTTATATTGTATGATTTCTGGGCACTATCCATTTCTTGGAGATACATTGCAGGAAACTTATGATAAGGTGCAAGAATGTTTCGTTCATTTCCTTTTGATTTTAGGGTGAATGCATGAAACTCACTTTAGTCGTTGCCACTGAATAGATAACCAATGATCCTGTGCAAATACCTGATGACATGAACCCCCAACTTGCTGACTTGCTCCAAAGGCTTCTCTGCAAAGGTTCCCTTTCCCTTTTAAGTAAATTGTATCCTCATATGATTTTGATATATTGGAGTTTTGGTGCCAGAAGCCATATGTGCTCTAATGGACATTCCTTCTTTGTTTTCTTGTGTGATTGATTTGCAGATCCTGAGGGACGTATTACCCTGCAGACTGCGGCAGAGCATCCTTGGGTTGCTGGGGACAAGGGCCCAGTCCCTGAACACATCTGCAGGTGTGGCTTTGGCCGCTGGAAGAGAAGTGATCTTGGGAACCAAGTGCAATAACAGCACGTAAGCGGGATGATCTAGTGTAGATAATTGATGAGAAGTATGGCGAAGCAAAGCCAGAGAGATGACTAACGAAGCATTTGTCTGTTTTACGTTTCCCTTTTATAATGGAGTTGTTTGGTGATCGAGTGGAGATATTTGTTTAGCCTTTGATACAAAATAGGCTAATAAAGTTTTAAAAACCGTCAGGTAGATCGTCACAAGGCAAAGTGCTTCCTTCGATCATGGACTCATGGTCGAGCATTCAAACACTGTAGTATCTAAACTTCTCGTCCTGCGTGTTCAAAAGAAAGTATCTCCTTCTGAGAGTTGGGCTCTTTGTTTTTGATAAAGCAATAAATACAAGAACAAGCTATACAACACAAGCAAGATATATTGCGGTGAAATAAGCTTGTGTTGCAGTAGAAAAAACACAGTGTAGAGGATGACACGTTTTTATTTGTTTCGGTGACTTGCTGGTCACTTAGTCCAAATTGAAGCAAGTTCTAGAATTGCCGCTCCTCTTGTTAGTTCCAAGCCTGCAAGCTTCAGACTACCTCTCTAGGTAGGCTTCTGTGGCAGGGATGAGCTCAACCACCCCTCACAAAGCCAACTTCGGAGCACCGCACAATCCTTCTTGCGTGCTTCACAGAGACACAATCTCCAAGTTGTCTAGGAATTGACAAGCTCTAAGAGTAATAAGCAACCACACTCGCATGATGACCACATGATGCCACAAGCAATCTTTCATGCAAGAATACGCACTAGTGGAACAATTTGCCACTGTTGTTCCACAACCGCCAAGACAACAACAACATCACCTCTGCTCGTTGCCGATTTTGACCAGCGGATAGTTAGCCCATAGGGCATGGTTTGTTTGCCCCATGCAATACAACACTGTGGACAACAAGTCCAGCGGGTCTACTTGCTTGCAAGATTAGCTGGCAGACTATTTGCCACCAAAGCGCAGATTGTCCGCCGTTATCATCACAAGTCATAACTGCCCAACGAATTGTTCCAAATCTGTTCGAGTTCTCGGGAATGGGCAGCGGACCGTCCGGCCCTAGAGGACTTGCTTGAAACCCAATTCTCAAGCACATCGCCTCCTTTAGCTTTGGACAACCACTCAATACCATATGAAGGGTTCCAAAGCATAACCAAGTTAGTTCCAAGCGCTCTCAAAAACCTTTTTCATGAAAAACCAAGCAACGATCACTCCCAAGAGCATCGTCTCAAGATCCCCACCGACTAGCCGTTTTGAAAACATTTCACACATGTTTTAACTTTCATTGCCACTTACCACTAAATATAGCTCAATGTTAGAGCTCACAAGTACACTAGATAACCGTAATGCAAAACATGTTTGCGCCTCTTAATAGTACGATTATCAATCCTGAATCCAGATATTTGAAACTTCTCTACACACCTCATAGTCGATAAAATGAAACACCCTATGCTCCATACCTTTGCCTTGCTCAAATTCAGATGCCAAAATTTGATGTCTGCTTTCCGACATTTTCACCAAGTCATTTGATATGATCAATTCATCCTTGACCTGATGTTCACAAATGATGTGGATCACTCAAGCCACCGCATAGACTTCAAGTCCATCGATCTTAGCCTCACTTGCTCTTCACCATCGCTTCGGTCCTTCAGTGCCAATGCAAGTCTTGCTCAAGCTTCACCATCACGCGGTGTATCACTTCAAAGCCTTTGACTTTCCCTTCACCTTTGCATTGGTCCATCAAACCAAGTTTTGCTTTGGTCTTCACTTGCTTGCTATGTCTGATCTGAATATTCCATCATACTAGCAATCAAACCAATTTCGATATCCATCTCAACTAGTGAACTCAGCTATCTCAACTTGTGTTGATCAACATCAACTCATTACTCATGCATTAAATGGATTAATATGTTGTGAACATGACTGTTTGAGCAAATTATAGCTAATTTACCAATCTCAATACTTTGACCATCAATGTTTTTGTATTGTTTTGTTTGGACAGTCTTGTGTTTTGTCACGCACATCTAGGCCTAATTATATTTATTATAATTATATGGAGAGGGAGATAGATATATATGGTTTCTCCTTTCCCGTTCTGTTTGTGTATGTGTAGTTAAAGCATATACTGACTTTTATTTGTTGTGAGTTGTGACCTATGTGTTACTTTCCTATTGCTTATTGCATCTACATGTCTTCTAAATGCGGGTCCAAGCTGTGTTTCCTTGTGTTTGAGCTAATTGTTGGTCTTAGTTAAACCTATGGAGAAAAAAAAAGTTTCAATCACATCGACTTCTAAAGACCATGCTTTATCATATGAAGACACTCTCGTAACACAGTCAGTAGATGTTTTGTCACACAATATAATTAACATGTAGTTAACACAATACTCCTTGGTCGTTTGGTTGGGGATCAAACATGAACAAAGGATCTTTCTGTGCATAATTATTTCACATGTAGTTAACTGAGACATGGACGAAGGATTTTCTTGTGGATCATCATTTCAAGTGTGGTCACATGTAATTAACTTTGACATGAATGGAGGAGGATCTCCCTGCGGAGTTGGTATATTGTGTTACCTTTCATTATCAATGCTGGTTTGGCTCAATGATATAAAGACCATTACATGTATTTTTAATGTGTGTTTGGCTTAATATGTAGTATCTAATTTGTGCTGTTGTATTTCTATCCTCGATACAGAGTTGCACTACATGTGATATTTGCTCTTTACAATGTTGCCTCATCACCCGATATTGTATAGTTGTGTCATTTGCCCAAATGCATGAAATTGAAATTCTAAATCCTTCAGCAAAGATATTATCATTATTTCGCCAAAAAAGTCATTTTCACCATTTCTCTTAAGACACCTCTTCTTAGTGAAGATGATATGTTATCGTAAGATCAAAGATATATTTATCGTAAGATCCCAAAAACGGATCCTTGGGTGGCTTGACAAGAACAAGTTGTAGATGCAGGATCGAATGATCAATCATGGGAGGGCTCACACAGAGTGAAATTCTTATAGGATTCAATGTTGTCGCTTATGTCACGTACTCTCTCTTATCTCTTTCCTCCACCTAGGATTTTGACGATGTGATGTGGGCCTTATTATACTTGTTCTTACCCTAGCCCTGCCCCACAACCGGACCCCAAAACCGAGAAAAGTAACACGAGTCGTCCACCCACCCTATCCCTTCTCCCGGTCCTCAGCTCCACCAATTGCTCTCACCCGAATATTTGGTCAGCAATGATCTCCACACTTGTGAACCTAGGCTCTGGCATGTTTTGCATCACCAACTTCGTCTTCAAAAATAAGCGCAACACATGTGATCCAGTCTATTATGGATACTTTTACCCTAAGGTTGAGATCGAGGTTGTTGTGTTCACCGACATTGAGATTTACAGCGGGAAGAAGGGCCCAAGGTGCTCAAGCACAAGTCCGTATTCTACTAGTTCATAGATGATGCCATACAGGGGGTGCTGTAAATCATCTAGATAGATAACACATCTATTTGGTTCCAAATAACTTCTTGCATAAGGCTAAGACTGTGTTAGCGAGGTTTTTGAGACGTTTCCACACTCTACGTACATTTCATTGAATTGAAATTTTATTGTTCTTGTTAGGAAAAAATACTTTTTAGTTAAATGAACTCCATCCTTGAAATAGTTGTCTAAATTATGATTTGCATCACTTAATTGCTCTGACTTTGATCAAGAGACTTGGCTATGTAGGTTCCAAGTTCCTCAAAGAGACATTTTTAATGATAAGCTCTGCAGGTTCCGAGTTTTTCATAGTATATTACAAATTTTCATATTTTCTCTCTGCAATTTTTTTTTTGATTAAGCTTGAGACGTTTTGACCTACTCCTCCGGAAGATTTTTAAATGGCTTATAAGTTACTAGGTGGAGGGAGTACCGTATAAAGTCTGGTATAGACAACCGATTAAACTGTGAACTTTCCTGATCATCAAACATTGTACTGTAAACGTTCCTGATCATCAAACATTGTACACGTCGGGAGATCTGTACACGTCGGGACGGACACAAAAGATTTAAGATAACAGCGTCAAAATCGTTACAGGCCGAAAAAAGCCGGGGACGCCGCATCTGCTGCCCTTTCCCGCTCGATCTCCCCACCACGCGCGCGTGAGAGAAGGGAGTGGGAGGAGTCGTCCCCCACTAGTTTAAGCAACTAAAAAATTGATATAACTCATAAACCAAAAGACCAAATTAAATTCCAATTACCCATTAAATTCGCCCGCACCGCGCTCACACGGCGGGGAATCACAGAGCCATCGACGTCGCGTCGCGTCAAAATCGTTACAGGCGCCCGCGACGCCGCAGCTTCTGCGTTTCGCGTCGTCGTCCTCTCCTCCCGCAGTCCTGGCACCGCGCTCTCAGGCCATCGCCGCCCGGCCCCTTCTGCATTTCGGCCTGGCCGAGCCGCCCGGCAAAACATTCGGCGGCCGAGTCAACCGAAAAATTAACACGAGCCGTCCACCCACCCTGTCGCTTCCCCGGCTTCCCCCGTCCTCGGCTCCACCAATTGCTCTCGCGTCAGTGGAAGGGAAGAACCGAGGGAGGGGGGAGGGAGGGAGGGAGGAGCGCATCTCCGCCCCGCCCGCGTCGCCGTCCCCGATCCGCCACATGATCTGACACCGCATTGCCGCCGCGGTGACCCCCTTCCGCCCCCGGAATGGAGGCGCTCAACGAGCTCTGCGACCTGGTGGCCGCGCACCCGGATCTCCTCCTCGCCGACAAGCTCGCATGGCTCTCCTCCCGCTGCGCCGCCGCCCCCCGGCCGCCGCAGCCCCGCCGCGTGCGTCGAGGGCGCACCTCCACTCGCTCCTCGCGTTGGCGCGCCTCCTCCCGGCGGGCGGCGCCGCTGCCGGAGGCGATGCGGCGCCCCGGCCCCACTCCTATCCTTCCTCAAGGCCCACGCCTTTCTCTCGCCGGCCTTCTGGCCCCAGTCCTTCGCCCCGGCGCCGTTCCTCTCTAGGCTCCTCCCGCTCCTCGCCGCGGCCCCATCCTCCCCGCCCTTTCTTCCGCGCTCTCCGGCGCCGTCCTCGCCGCGCTCGACGTCGCCGAACCGTCCTCCGCGCCGCTCGCCCGCGCGTTCCTCTCCGCCGCCGCCGCCGCGGCACCCCTGCCGCTCCTCTCTGCGGATGCCGAGCCCATCGCTGCCCGTCTGCTCCTCGAGTTTCCTGTCTCCGAGGAGGCGCCGACCAGGGCCAAGGGGAAGGGGGAGGACGCCGTGGGCGAGGAGAACGGAGGGGTAAAGGAGGTGGTCCGGAGGTTCGAGGAGGAGGCGGTCGATGACCTGGAGCGGAAGGAAGTCGCATTCAGGCTGATCGTACATATGCTTGGGGGCGAGGGTGGGCTTGAGACCGAGCAGGTTGGGAAGGTTAGGAATGCTGCTGCACGACAGGTCCGATCACTCACGGATTTCCTCAAGGTAGATTCTTCCCTTCGTCTGCGCCTCTATGTGTTGATGCTTGTTGTGCTTTGCTCATTGTTGTGGTGATGGCTTGCAGATTAGAAAGCGGGACTGGAGGGAGCAGGGTCCACAGCTCAGGGCAAGGATAAACACCAAATTGATGTGTTGCCAAGCTGCAGTGGTGGTGCTAGTGCGAAGCGTTTCCACCATGGACACTGATAGCAAGTCTTCCAAGGATATGCTCCAGCAGACTCTAGCTTGGTTCATCGAGGCTACCAAGTCATGCATCTTGTCATCCTGGCGGAAACTGAAGATATGTGAGGACCTATTCTGTACACTGCTCAATGGGATCAGCCAGATAACTGTCTCACGTGGGGGCCAACTCCTGCCGGTGCTTTTGATCCCCTTAAAACCGCTTGTTGTGAGCACGTGTTCGCAGGCATGTGTCTTGCTTGGACTAAAGAAACTTCTGTGCTCATGGGGTGTGGTTTAATATGAAAATATTATTTTGATGCAGGCTGACATGGCAGGCAGTAGCCCTGGCGCTCTATTTGAAGCAGTGGTGAAATTGAGCTGTGAGATCATAGAGTTTGGCTGGACAAAGGATAGGGCCCTTGTTGACACATTCATTATGCGTCTAGCTGCTTATGTTCGTGAGCGGAATGATTATGAGGAGGAGGTATCCCCCTTTTCTCTCATTATTAGCTCATGGAATTTTTGTGGTCTGGGAAGAGTTGCTGTGAGCCTGTACCCAGGATCTTTTCTGTACTATATCATGACAGCAGCCACAAATCAACGTAACTAGATTTTGCTCTTGCATGTTTGGTCAAATATTTTTCTCAGCGCAATCCCATTCATTGTTTCATTTTTAGGCATGCCATAGTGCATCCGAGATCTTTTTGGTGTGGAGTGTATCTAAAACAAGACTTTTTATATCATGAGCCTTGAGTGATTATTATAGAACATCCAATTTTAAGCAGGGTTGTTTTGCTAGCACAAAGTTTTTGTGTGAATAGATAGATGGACTAACTCATGTATAATTATGTAAATTTGCAAGAAATGCAGCACCTGTTGATACTAAAAATAGATGGACCAACTATTTGAAAATACCATGCTGCTCTAGAAAGACTAGAATGCCATCTGTAACGTCTGTTGATACCTTCAGTGTTGTGACCTGGTGCATTTGTGGGCTTTATTTTACAATAATGGTTTCCAGTTTTACAAAATTTCAAGCTGCAAGAGTTAGCTATCATGTAGTTGGTCTTTGTTTTGATTTGGACAATTTGATCTGCTATAGCAGATCCAGCACACTCTTGTCCATCTCGTTATGCATGGTTGGAAATTGCAAGCACAGCAATTCAGATTGCTAAATTTATTATGATTGGAGTGAGATAATTCTGAGAGTTAACTTCACTTCTATAGTTCGGACTGGGACATTTGTTCTGTCGCAGAATTAACCTTACCAGCTGCTGGCGGATTTTATGACCTCACCGGCTCACCTTACTACTTGAAATGACCAAACATATGCATTGCATTAGCATTAGTTAGATTTTTGTCTTGGTTGTTTACTTGACTCGATCTGTTCCAGGATGGCAAAGGAAAAGAGGCAGTTCCAGTTATTCGACTTAATGTCATACGCCTTCTGGCTGAGTTATGTGTTTGCTTGAAAAAATGGGAAGTTGTGGACATGATTTTACCCCTTTTCATTGAACATCTAGAAGAGGGTGATGCTTCGTCTCCAAGTTCACTGCGTTTACGAGTATGGCACTTTGTCTCTACTTAATTACAATTTTTGTTTCTGTTTCTTGTTACTTTGCATTTTAAACAAAGGCATTCTTTTTGGCACTCACTTGGTTACGATATTGCAGTTATTAGATGCAATATCTCGTGTTGCGTGCTTGGGTTTTGAAAAATCATATCGTGAGAGTATTGTCTTGATGACAAGAAGCTATCTTGACAAAGTTAAAGCTCTAGGGGCTTCAGAAAACGATACAGTGCCATCAGAAGCAACAACTGAGCGAACAGAGGTATCGCGATGAGTTCTGTAAAAAATTGATTCTATATGTCTTATCTTATGAAGTGTGATTTTGACTTCTTTTCAATGCTCCGTGCTAACTATGCCAAACAACATTCTAGACTCTTCCTGCAGGCTTTCTTCTTGTTGCTTCCAACCTCACAAGCACAAAGCTCAGGTCTGATTATCGTCATAGGTTACTGTCTCTGTGCTCAGATGTGGGGCTGGTTGCTGAATCTAAAAGCGGGAGGTGAGAGATGTTGTGATGTTAGTTTCTTCTATCATTTACGTTTTCTATGGAGCTCAAATATCATAAGGTCTTAAAAAGTGGCTTATATATACTAATTGTTTTTTGCAAACAAACTCCTGTTATGTCTGTAGTCTAATTGCACGCTTGAGTTTCTTTGTATGAAAGCAACAATTTATATATGTTGATTGATCTTAACTCTAATTACTGCTAGACTCTCTGTCAGGGCGGGGAAAAAAATACTCTTATGAAGTGCCACCTCTCACCTAAAAGGCTAAAACTATTCTCTAAACTTTTATGTGTAAGGTTGGGTGTGAATCCAGAGGGTTTCTTCTCCCATGGTATCTACCTAGGGTGAGGCGAGTTGGAGAAGATAGGGAAAGTACAAATTATTTGATCAACTCTTGCTTAATGAATATAATGACAAACTTTTAAGCAGGCATAGGGAAACTACAAATTATTTGATCAACTCTTGCTTAATGAATATCATCTGCTTCTGTGTGTTGCATGATTTTGGTACATTTCTTCATTTGTTTTACATGATTTTATGTCTCACGCTTGTCTATTTGTCATAACTCATAACAAAGTCAGCTGACACAGTGTGCTTTGATATTATTTTTCATTAATGCAGGAGTGGTGCTGATTTGATGGGTCCGTTACTTCCCGCAGTTGCTGAAATATGTTCTGATTTTGATCCAGTGTCCACTGTTGAGCCATCATTATTAAAACTATTCCGAAACCTTTGGTTCTACATTGTATTGTTTGGGCTAGCTCCACCCATACAGAATAATGAGGCACCTACAAAGCCAGTTTCCACTTCATTAGGTACAATGGAAAGCAGTAGTGCTATAGCCCTTCAAGCTGTAGCTGGACCATACATGTGGAACAGCCAATGGTCTGTAGCAGTGCAACGTATTGCGCAAGGAACGCCCCCCCTCTGGTAATTTTTTTTTTCCCCCATGCTATTAGAAAATTGAACTTCCTTTCCTGGCACTAGTGAACATAACTTGTGCTTCGAACATTGTTTGCTTAAATGCCCATTTAAACACTAGACAGTGGACACTGGCCAACGTCTCCTTTTATCAGCCATTTAGCCTGTTTAAAGTTTAAAGAACCATTTGGCTTATTAGATAGCCGTATTGCCCAAATGATTGGCTAAACAAGGGATAACTGTCTGTTTTTAGTGTTTATTTGGTGAACGCTGGCTTTGAATGAGGGTGGCAGAGCAGCCATCATTTGTTTTTATGCCCCCTAATTTAAACCTGCATAGTCTTTACTTTTGTCATTTGTCTTTCTTAGTCCCTACATTGAGTTGTTTTCATGTTCTGTTGAAATTACATCAGGACAAATGTAGCTTGGCCTAAACCAATACCAATACCAATACCAGCGTGTTCTGTTAAAAAGGTCTTTTATCATATTTTTTGGATAGGAGCATTTAACAGAACAGGTATACTGGGTCACATAGGTAAAAAATATCTTTATTGTTACATGCTGGTTCAAATGAATCCCAGTACCATCTCCATTGCACGTAAAAAGTCATGTTTACTCATCTGTCCAAGTTTCAACTATCCCCTTTGGCCTTTGCTATGAAACTGAGAAATGAGCCCGATCTACCTTTTTAACCAGGCCTGCACCCAGAACTTGGTTTTGAAGGTGGTTCAGCCATACTAGCTGCAGGCAGCCAGGATGCTTTCTGATATGCACCATTGTCATGGACCATAGTTTGTTTCAGATAAAAAATTATTACAGTTTACAGTTGCTTTGGATGGACAAGAGGTCCCGCCCAATATGAATATTTAAATGCTATTTCATTTTTTTTTTTCAGCTTTACTTCAGTCACTTGTCTCACTCCCTTTTCGAACTTTCAAAGTACCATATGCTAAAGCATAATGATGTTTTCAATAATAATTGATAAGAATTCTTGGATTACCAATTCTTAAGTTTGCCCCTCCTTTTATTTTATTAGAAGTTGGTAATTATGATCAATAAGCCTTTGTTCATCACTTCATGCAAATGGAAAGTATTCTTGCTGTGATTAATACAGTGTTAACATTATTTATGCTTTCCTGATTTCAGGTTGTTAGTTCTGTAAAATGGCTTGAAGACGAGCTAGAGTTAAACGCTCTACACAACCCAGGTAGTCGCCGTGGTAATGGTAATGAAAATTCTGCTGTTGGGCAGAGAGCTGCACTTTCTGCTGCTTTGGGTGGTCGAGTTGAGGTAGCGGCAATGAACACTATTTCAGGTCAGTTTTATCCTCTGATGAGTGCTTACCATTTTTTTTTTAATTCAGGAGAAAAGAACAATATTGCAACTCAACTCAAATGCATTGATGTGTAGAATGAAGTGTATTGCATGTAGGTCCTTAACTATAATGTTTTCTATGAGGTCTGTAAACTTCAGACTAATAGTCATGCAAATAAATACGCCTCAGGTTCACATTTTTCAATATGCCTAATCGTTTTTATCTGTTGCATTTTGTTCTTTACAAATGGATTTCGTTGGGGAACAACTTGAACACGAAAAAAACTAGTATCTTCTGGGCCGCAAAAAAGAAAAACAAAAGATAATTGTTTGTCCATTCATTTCCCTTGTTAGAACTAGATTGGATTGTTGGTATTGACATATTCATGCCAGTCTTTAAGTGGTGCAGTAGGCACTAGGCAGATGAAATTGTGTTGATGTATCCATTAATCTTGTTTACTTTATTTTCAGGGGTAAAAGCTACATACCTCCTTGCAGTTGCTTTCCTGGAGATACTGCGTTTTAGTTGCAATGGTGGCATTCTCTCGGCTACATCTACATTGAATAGATCAAATAGTGCTTTCAGTTGTGTATTTGAATACCTTCTCACTCCAAACTTGACACCGGGCGGTAATTCAGTGTCTGACGGCAGTTGCGCATAGAGCTTTTGAAACAGTGTTGTCATGGCTGGTACACTCCTCACTTGAGCAGTCTGTTGGAACATATTTGGCATGTGTTACACTTTCCTGTATCCGATCATTACTTTGAAACATGTAGGAAACTGGAAGTCCTGTTTGCCGTTGTGTTTAAGGGGCTGTTTGGATCATGGCCTTCGAGGCTATGCCTGGCCAGGCAAGTAATCCTGCTCCCAGGCATTCGAAATTGAATGCCTGGGGCTCTGCCTGACCCAGGCAGCTGGACAAAAAGCTGCCTACCAAACAGCCTCTAAATATGTACTCTGTTATTTTCTGTTGAATAAAATTTTGTATGTGAAAACAGTATCTATTGTCTGGATAGTTTTAGTAGGTGCACATATCAAGGATTCTTATTAAGCTTCAAGTTGTTACAAATGTGTTATAGCAAAAGGATACATTATAGTTCTCAAATTGTTACTTTTGTTGATCTGAAATAAAGAATTGTGCCTCACAAGTAAATGCCTCATCCATGAGCGAAGTGTTTTATAAATTGGGCACTGACAACACGCATCATGTCTAACATAACTGCTGTCTGTTTTGGATTTTATTTGCACAATGAAATTCCGTTATGCTTTGCTCAGTTAACTAGGAGATACTCCATCGTCCATCTATTGCCAATGCATTGTATTCGTTTATTTATTGAAATCCATTTTAGAGCTATATAAACAGCAACTTCTAATTGTTTAAATTGATTATTATATTTGTTGTTTTGGTGACCAGGAGAATCGCATATCTGCTATAGGTGAAGGAGCTGATGTTAGAGAATCAGTTCTTTCTGTTCATGCTTGCTTTCTAATAAAAAGCATGTCCCAGAGAGATGAACATGTTCGTGATGTGAGTGTTAAGCTGTTAACGCAGCTGAAGGAAAAGTTCCCACAGGTACCCATTCATTTGGTTTGTCATGTTTTGATTTTATTGATTTGAGACAACGATGTGACTAGTGTTCTGAATTTTCAGGTCCTCTGGAACTCTTCATGCTTGGATTTACTTCTTATTTCTGTTCACAATGAGTTGACTTCTGGCCCAGTCAGTGATCCTGCTTGGGTTGCAACTGTACGCTCACTGTATCAAAAGATTGCTAGGGAATGGTTGACAAGTGCTCTTTCATATGCTCCGTGTACCACTCAAGGCCTTATACAGGTTTAATGAATAACAATATTATTCAGCCAGACTTTTGTTCCAGCAGCGTTGTTCTGAGTTTGTGTGAGGCTGATGCTTTATTTCCTGTTAGTAGATGGTCACTGTCCTGTCAATGTTAAGGTTGCCGATTGCTTGTCTGGTTGAGGTTAAGCTTGCTTATCATGTAGATCCTTGTCCCTTTATTAGATTCCTGCACAGTATGTTTTTGACTTCATTTGGAACATTTTGTTTTCTTCTTTAATTGTGCTCACTAGTCATGATCTGCTGTTACTTTGATTAACTGTTTGACTGTGCATGCATGCATAGCGATCTCCTGGGTTGTTATTTTCCTCCTGTCTAACTTTCAATTGTTGATACTGCTTTGATTCAGTAATAAACAAGTGGAAATTCTTGCTATCTGGTAAGGATTTTTTTATTGTTTTTTTTTCCTTGAACACATAGGAGAGCCGCATATCATTATAGTAAGAGAAAAAAGGGGGTGAGAACCCTTACAAAACCATAGACTCACACACAAAGGATTTGGAGGCAGTTGCCAGACATGTTGGAAATAATCCTGTGTGTCTAGGTGCATGCTAGTGTCTAGGTTCATAGCAGTTTAGCTTAATTTCAGCATGGAATAACAGTAGTAGTAGGCTGTTTATTTGGGTAATATTCTAATTAGGAGGCTATCGCGGCAGATTACTTAATTGGTGCATCACTGCATCAGTTCACTAGCTTATTATCCCATTTTTTATTACCAAAAGCTGTCCTTTGTTGGCATCTGTTGTGTGAAATGATATACATGTCTTAATGTATACTCAACAGAAATGGTTGGAGAAGAAACTGCCTGATTGTTTTTGTGTTCTATATTTTCCGTGAGGAATTACCACACATTCAAATCAGCCTTTCTTTTAAATGTCTATAGCAAACTTATGCCACATGTATCATAATGCTGGCATAAGAAGTTCATACTTGTAACTTGTCCTTTTCGTTTTGTACCCAAAGCCTGATATATCTACTGAAGAGGGTTTTGATTGTATTTTTTAGGAAAATTTTTGCAAGCCAAGTGGAGTGCAAAGAACACAGCATACAGCAGATGTTGTTTCACTTTTATCTGAGATACGTATTTGTAGCGGAAAGAATGATTGGAACGGTATTAGGGCGGCCAATGTTCCTGCAGTTATGGACTCTGCAGCAGCAGCATCGGGAGCCAAAAAGAATCACCTGACTTCACTTTGGAAGTACTGTCTACTGCAGTAGTGAGTGCAACTGTGAAGTGCAACCATGCTGGTGAGATTGCTGGTATGAGAAGGCTGTTTAGTACTATGGGAGGCGTAAACATGGTCATGTCTCCTCCTGGCACGCAATCTGTGCATTCTCATCAGTCATTTGATGAAGTTTTTGTCTCCAAGTTTGTCAGTCTTCTTCAGAACTTTGTTGTTGCGGCAGAGAAACAACCAATAGATAATTCACAATTTCGTGAAACATGTTCTCAAGCTACAGCATTACTTCTTGATCATATGGTAAGATCATGTTTGCACCTTGGTGGCCTGTTATTTCCTTGATTCTAGATTAATTATACTTTTCTATATTGTAACATGTAGGTGTCTGATTCTAGAGCAAATCTGGAAGGGTTTTTCTCAGCTTATACGGCTTCTATGTTGGTGTCCTGCTTATATTTCTACCCCTGATGCAATGGAGACTGGAATCTACATTTGGACATGGCTAGTATCGGCTGCGCCTTCTTTAGGTCCTCTTGTGCTTTATGGAACTTGTTGATGCATGGCTGTGGACCATCGATACAAAGCGTGGATTGTTTGCATCAGATATGAATTACTGCGGCCCAGATGCAAAATTGAGGCCTCATCTTATTGCTGGTGAGCCTGAGGCACCGCCAGAAAAGGACCCAGTGGAAGCAATAATAGCCCATAGACTGTGGCTTGGCTTCTTTATTGATCGGTTTGAGGTTATAATCTCACCTTTTCTTCATTTATGTTCTGAATTGTCACTGTTTTTATGGCTAAAACTATGGTACTAGTGTGCATGCAACATATCTTCAATTGTTGTTTGCATAACAGAACAACAGACATCCTTGTCTTATTTTCTTATTTTTTCTGTATTATCTGAGCATATTTGATTTGTGGTTGCATACTGTCTACTTATTTAAAATATATCACAGTGTGGGATTAAGGGGTGACATAAACGAAAAGAAGCAAAAATACAACAAAGTTCTTCCAGGATTGTCCATACTTTACCTTCTTTGTTACTATGACTTATTCAAAAGTTATTTCACTGTCTAGATTCTAGAACTTCTGTCTACGTGTGTCTGAATTTTTCTGTTCTGTACATATAGGTTCAACCTCTGTGATATATTATAAATAAGTTCATAATAATTTGACTAAATTTAGCTTAATAGCCAACTAATGCTTCAAAAGATTCTTACAGTGTATGAGATGCAAAGTAGAGTTTATTGGACTCAGGGAGCAAAGTAGTGGTACTTTTAGTCTTGGAAGTGTAGTGGCTTGCACATCGGTTACATTCTAGCTCACATTTTGGCAACTGATTCTGTTACTAGAATATTTAATTCTACTGCCTTATACAAGTGCCATTCTGGCAGGTGGTTCGGCATGACAGCATTGAACAACTTCTACTTCTAGGTCGAATGTTGCAAGGAACAATGAAGTCTCCGGCTCATTTTTCTCACCATCCTGCTGCTACTGGCACTTTCTTTTACGGGCGATGCTCCTTGGATTGAAGTTTTGCTCATGCCAGTCTCAGTCTAACTTGCAGAAGTGTAATATGGGGCTTCAGTTGTTAGAGGACAGGGTGTACCGGTAAAATTTACTTCACTCCATTGTTTCTGTGTCCTTATATAGTTACGTATTAGGTTTGATGTTTCATCATATGCATGCTACATTGTTTCTGGCATTGCTTTCTATGTCTCATCTGTAAAATCCTGATATTTTGAACGATAAGGTAAAACAAAAAGAAAGAGCTCAAATGTGTATATAAAATCTTGAATTACAATGACATATAAAATTCACAAAATTATATCAAAACTACATGTTTGTGACACTTTATAAAAAATACAATTTTTGCAAGAAATTAATTGCAAAACTGATAGTTACCTATTGATCTTTGAGTGTGATTTCTTAGTATTTGGTGGTTTAAAAGGGATATCTATGTAATATATATTACTAATCACCAAAATTGGTAGTTGACAAGTTAACAAAACCTTAAGTCGTATTCATTTTAATTCAGACATGCAGTAGAGATAAAACAGTTTTCTCTTGTGTTCCATCTCCATATGTGGTTTGGCTGGGTGTTGTTTACGTTGGCTTGCCAAAGCGTATCCATCCCTCCCTCTTTATGGGAAGGGATTCTTTCTCCATCTGGGTTTGGGATTGGCAATGTTGAAATAACACAGGTGGAGTGGAGTAATGTTTATTTCCCTCCTTTACCCTGATGGAGGAATTATGCTTCAACTATCTATTATTGTCAAGTAGAGGATGTAATTATTTCTTAATTTCCATGCTTGTTTTCGGCTGCAAGTTTAAATCTTCTTTGTTGTCTTTTGATTTGCTAATGTACTTTTATTGTCCTGTATTTTCAGTGCTGCTTTGGGATGGTTTTCTTATGCGCCTGAGTGGTATGAATCTCAAAACAAAACTTATGCTCAGAGAGAAGCTCAATCAGTGTCAGTATTTGTCCATTTTTTACAAAATGAGCGCACCAGTGGCCCTGTTGATTCTGTTTCAAAGTTACAAGGACGTGAAGGTGAACCTAACACGGTATGACTGAATAACACTTTTGTTTCCCATTTATTTCTCGATCTCATCCTCAATTCAGAGAAATGTATCTCTTCTCTCATCTCCTATATATATATATATATATATTTTTTTTTTTGATTATAAACCTTTCTCTCTGCCATTATTATTTTTTGGTTGCAGGCAGATCAGATTCATCCTGTCTGGGGCAGTGTTGACAACTATGCAACTGCAAGGGAAAAGCGTAAACAGTTACTTCTGACGCTTTCTCAGAATGAGGCAGACAGACTTGAAGTCTGGGCACAACCAATAAATACAAAGTAACTACCCTACTTTGAGTTGTTGATCTTCCTTTTGTTTCTTTGGGTCCTATTGAATTCAAGTTCACATGCGTCTCATGCTATCTGTGGCCAGAGATACGACGACTTTTCGTGGTAAAATCAGCTCAGATAAATGGATTGATCATGTCAGAACTGCTTTTGCTGTTGATCCTCGAATTGCTATTTCTATGCCTTTGAGGTTTCCCACAAATGCAACAATGCAATCTGAGATTACTCAGCTGGTACAGGTATAGTTCTTTCCTATGGCTGCTGCCTTTTCAGATATTATAATTGCTACTAGTTTCCTTCACATGCAAGAGATCACTTAGTTGGTACAAGTATAGTTCTTTCCAAGTTTTAAAAAAAGTATAGTTCTTTCCTATAGCTGCTATCTTTTCAGATATTATAATTGGTACTAGGTTTCTTTTTGTTTTCTTCACATGCAAGTTCCGTTTCATAATATCTTTGCTTTGCATCATGTTCCATCAGTATGTGTGTAGACTGTAGAGATTTGTATAGTCCTGTAGGAATAAATAGCGAGTTTAGGCTCCACCCTTGTTGATTGGGCAATATACTTGGTTTCAGTTTAGTGACTTATTATGCGTATTTGATATCTTTCTAACTTCTGCTTTCTTTCATTGATAAAGCCGGCTGATGTTCATATATTTTTCCTTTTTGTAGACCACGATTACTGGAGCTTCGTACAATTCCTGAAGCATTACCATTTTTTATTACTCCAAAGGCAGTAGATGAAAATTCAGTGTTGTTACAGCAACTACCACACTGGGCTCCATGTTCTGTTACACAGGCATTGGAGTTTCTTACTCCTCCTTATAAAGGACACCCACGTGTTATGGCCTATGTCCTTCGTGTCTTGGAGACTTACCCCCCTGAAACTGTTACCTTTTTTTTATGCCACAGTTGGTACAATCTCTCAGATATGATGAAGGGGTGAGAATTCCTTCAGTGATATGCATGTTTCTGTCATCAATGTACACTATGAGAACTTCAGTCTACATCTTTTGCTTTATCATTGCACATAGACGCCATATTATTTTCTTAAATAATTGTTTACATGTATCTCACTTCGCATGCCTTTTTAACTCAATCAGAAACTGGTTGAAGGGTACTTACTTGGAGCTACTCGAAGAAGTAATATATTTGCTCATATCTTAATATGGCATCTGCAGGTGAAATTTATTTATCTTCTACCATGTCCTCTCTTTTTTCCCCATGTTTAGAAGATATTTTTCTACTTATGTAAGTTTTTCATTGTGTGATTTTTTCGCTGAGATCTTTTGGTCTGGAACTTGAAATGCAGGCAGAATTTGTGGATGAATCTGAGAAAGATGCAGCCGCTCTGAAGGTATAATCTTCTTTTGTTTTTCTGTAGATGGATTTTTCCATTCCTTTTTAAGTATCAAAATATGCATTAGCAAAATAAGTACTGTTTTTCTCCATTCTGCTTCTTTTCTTAAACTTCATTAATAAAGTTTGAGGCATAATAATGCTTGAGTATCATTGCCTTCTTGGTGATAGTAACTAATACCTAACCAGTCAAAGATATTTGACCCTAAATAAATTTTCATGGCCTGTGATGGTCCATAAATTGTGGGCTTGAATAATTAAGTGACGCAATTCTATTATGCACACGGAGTAAGAGATTTAAGCATAGCAATTGCACTGGTGTATTTTTTATTATCATGCATACCTATATGTACTCCATTCCAAACTATAAGACGTTTTGGGTTTCCTAGATACATTGTTTTTACTATTTATCTGGACATAGTATATATCTAAGTGCATAGCAAAAAGCTATGTGTCTAGAAAAGCCAAAACATCTTATAATTTGGATGGAGGGAGTACTATTTGAAGTTCTCTTGACTCAGTTCATGTTATGTTTTTCGGAGTTGTGGTAGGCAAGGTGTGTTTAAAGGGAACATATCAAAATTTGAAAAAGATTTAATTTTGTATACTATTTTATCTCAGTTTCATTCTATGTGAAGAGGAACTACTAAGTGAGAAAATTCGTAAGAAATGATATCTGTTACTAATTGCTCCTGCAAAGTTTTAAATAATGATAGAACTGTGAAAAGTCCTTTTGGATTTTTTTTTTCATGATAATCTGAATGCCTAATTGCATCACAAAGAGGTGATTGCAATTTGCATATGTTGTCGTCGTGATGTTAGAATGTTTCCAAGAAAAATCTACACATGATTTTTTATGTTCTAAAATACATATTATTTTAAAAGTATTGATAATCATAGTTTTAAAAGATTGACCAAACCTTGTCTGAAACCTAAGTACTTGTGACCGAGTGAGTATATTGTAACATGTCATAGTTGATGTTTGCTGCTTATAGCAAAATTTGCAGCAATTGATTTAATTAATTCTATCGTATAATTTTGTTTTCATGTTTGAAGTTTACAAGTATCAATGCAGATTTGGCCTCGTACAGCAAAGATGAATTTTAAACTGCATTGTTGTGGCCACACATAACTTTAGGTGTACTACATACATGATTTTTGTGATGACTTTTTGATACATTGTAACATGATATTTTAGCTAAAGAGGATGTCTGCACCCCAGGATGTCAAAACATTGGTGGCACAAATATTGAGTTCATGTTTCACTTTTTTTTCTCTCTCCAGGGCAGTGCATTCCAATCCTTGCTTCCTGTTGTTAAGGACAAAATTATAGAGAGTTTCACTCCAGACGCTCGTGATATGTTTGAAAGAGAATTTTATTTCTTTGACCAAGTGACCTCTATTTCTGGTGTTCTTTTCCCTCTTCCCAAGGACGAGCGGAGAGCGGGTATAAGAAGGTAATTCTAGAGTTATTGTAATGTTTCAAAAAGAATAATTGAGGACTTACTTTTATTATAATTCTCATGCAGGGAACTGGAGAAGATTTCAATTCCAGGTGATGACCTCTACCTACCTACTGCAACAAACAAGTTAGTACGGGGTATACAGTTGGACAGTGGTATTCCTCTCCAGTCTGCTGCAAAAGTTCCAATAATGATTACTTTTAACGTTGTTGACCGTGACGGGGACCCAAATGATGTAAAACCACAGGCTTGTATTTTTAAGGTAAATTATAATTTCCTTTGCAGTTAGCATGCACAAACACCCTTCTTGAGATCTTTTAATCGTTTATGAATCATGATATGGCTACTGGATTGGCTGGGATTAGCGGAAAGACATAGCATGTTCACCCTTGTTAGAGACTCTGAATATGGAACTTGGATTCTGTTATGCTAGATTAACTCTTTGCCAATGCCATTGATATAGAGCTGGGACCTAACAATCCAATCTAACAAACTGTCCTATCTCACCGACAAACTAAATTAACTTATCCCTCAAGCTGATGATCCTAACCAACTGACAATAAGGAAGAGCTAAGCTCCTGCTGTTGTTGTGGGAACTGGGCCGGCATTTTCTCTTCTTGTGGCCCTGATGGGTGCAGCCTACGGAAGCATCCACAACACCTCATTACATATTCCTATTTTAAAGAGCGTGCTCTTAAGTACTTATATTATTAATTAATATTAAGTATATACTATTAAAGAACTATAAGACTACCAGCTTTGTAGTTACTAGAAAAATACTGACATTTGACTATATGAAGGCACCAAACGTTAAGCCTATAAAAAAAATTGTGCATTCATGATTTTACCCTATCCAAATTGTAGCGTAGCAGTCCTTCATTTTGCTAGATTAGTGGTAACTCACCCACTGTGCTGAACACTAGCTGGTTTCTTTGATATGACAGGTTGGTGATGACTGTAGACAAGATGTGCTGGCACTGCAAGTGATTGCTCTATTAAGGGATGTATTTCAAGCTGTCGGATTAAACCTGTATCTTTTTCCGTATGGTGTTTTGCCTACTGGACCAGGCCGAGGCATTATTGAGGTGAATGTCTTCACAGCTTTTGTTTTAACCTGTATGGAATCACGGTAGCTACAAGTTGATTCAAATGTTAATCACTGTAGCTTACTCTTTATTTTACCATTAAATCTCTTGTTTTTTTTGGTTAACTCTCCACTAATCAGCCCCCCCCCCCCCAGGCTCATGTTGCCTCCGCCCCTGGCAGCAACAATCATGTGTGTTTGCCTTTTGTTTTGACCAAAATGTGAGGTGTGCGCTGGCAAATCTTGAAGATTTGGTCAAAGGGCCCAAGACATGAAAGTTTTTAGTACTTTTGAGCAGAAAAATTCCCTTCAAGTGTTAAAACTTGATAAATATACTATATTGCATGATACTACTTTTTTTTTCTGTAATGAAATTAAAAAAAAAAAAACTTAACCATGTGGAGAAGACCTTTAGGGAGGAACTCACATGACTTGTGAGGACCTGGGTTTGAGCCCAGGTGCGTGGCCTCTCAGCTGGAGGCTCTAGCAACCAAACCAAGCTATAAGTTACTCCTCAACAATAACATTTATATTCCATTAAAAACATACAAAGTTTGGAGCATTACTTGATCTCTGAGATTCGAGTCTAGACTTTGATATTGGTGAATGATTGAGATACATTGTAGAATGACCAATGTACTGATTTTAATGTTGTTGTGGTCGATCTGAGTACTTTTAATTATTAGTTTTTTTAGTCATGGAAGATTTACTTGGCTTACTGCACTATTTCTCAATGTTTTTGTTAGTGTATATGTGTAAAGGCCCATGTGGCTAGGCCCATGAGGCCCATGTACAGCTAACTATATTGCCCACCCTTCTAGGGTTTGGAGGAATACAGGACATTATTCCTTGACATGGTATCGCCTTACTATCCCCTCCCCTTCCCGATGGAACCGGCGCCGCCCACATCCCGCCACCAAGCCGCCCCCCCTTCCTCTCCCTTTCCTCCTTCCCTTCCTCGTCAGAGCCGCACCATGGGACGTCCGGTTTCCGACTCGGGGTCGCGGGTCGCGCAGCGCCCGCCGTCGCCCATAAGAAAGCCCCATGGAGGTCCCGGTCACCCGTTCGCTTCTTGCCCGCCGCCGCCGCCGCTGGCTAGCTGGCGGCCTTGCTTGCCGGGCGCGTTAAGTCTTTGCCGGCGCGGGAGGCGGTGGGCGTGGCGGCCACCCCACCGCCAAGCCGACACACCGGCACCCCGTCTGCCGGCGTCATCCCACCCGCCCCCGGAGCACCTCCTTCTACCCGTCCCGCCTCGCCGCTCATGGTCCCGGGTGGGAGGTTCGTGCCCTTCCCGGGATGCACCTCTCGCTGGGCGGCGGTCCTTCGCGGCAAGACCGTCGTCGAGGATGCCCCGGGGGCGACGGACCTTGCCCGTGCTCTTCCGGCGGCCAAGGTCAAGGCTTCGCCGCCCGGAGCGTGTTCGTCTTCGCCCCGCCCTCGGCGCCCGCACGCTGCCGCCAACCCCTCGCTTCGCCCAAGGCGGATTGTAAATCTTCGCGAGCACGGCGCCACTCTTCCTTCCCGAAGCACCACCACCTCCGGTGTCCTCTCCACCGCGTGTCGACCCACCGATCCCATGGTCGCCACCGCACCTCCGTGCCGCCGCCATCACGAACGCCAAAAATCTGGTCACCGTCATGCACTCCACGCACACCTCCTCGCTCGTTGGCGTGATCGATGCTCTGGCGCTCACCGCTCGCCATCGGCGACCACGCCCGCCGACACACCTCTCGCGGCGCAGATGCGGCGTGTTTTCTCGACAGTCGCCGACTGAATCGTTGGGACCATCTCCTCGATATCCGACACCGTCCCGAGGTCGCGGTGCCAGCCACGGCGCCACTGGGCTCGCCATCGAGGGGCCACTTCCACGAACGCCCGGCGTGCCCTCACACTTGAGGCCCGACTTCGCACCCTTCCGCCCGGGGGACCTCTCTGCTGGCGACCACGCCGGCGGATGAAGGTCAAGGCCGACGCTGGACATTGGGTACCGGTGGAGGATCGCCCGGTGGTGCTCAACCTCTGCGAGGGCCTCAATGGTCGGTCGATTCGGCGCTGAGCCTGGATCACCGTCGGGCGCCGTTCCCCACCTTCCCGCGGGTTCGGGATGACCTCGTGCTTGAGGAGCTCGGATGGGGGCCACGCCACATGCCCCGCACCGCCCGCTCTCCCGCCCGGGCGCTGCGTCCTCTACCGTGCTCGTCGGCCTCCCGCTCCCCGGGGCCAGCGGGGTGGAGGTGGGGTGGTCGCCCGTCGCGGCCGTGGTGGCCGTAGGTGGCGGCGGTGGTGGCGGCGGGCGTGGGCGGAGCGGAGCCGGCCGGTCGTGGCGGACCCACTCCACCGCTTGCTCCACTTCCGTTCCGGCGGTGCGCCCTCGTCCCTCTTTCACCAACCCATGGATCGGGCGCATCTCCATGGCCGTTCACGGCCGGGCGGCGGAACACTCGACCTATACTCCAGCGGCCGCCATGTATTCCACCCTGGCTCCTCTACCGTCGACACAGGCTCCTCCTCCACCTAGCCGATCTGGCCTGGGTGGAACGAGCGATCGGCCCGATCCTGAAGCACCATGGGCCCCGACACCGCCGGCCGAGTGGATTGCGGACTCGGGTGCCTCCTACCACACCACTCCGGGATCTTTGGTATACTCGACCCTTCGACCTCCCCACCCTTCCCGTCCTTCTTCTATCATGGTGGGGAATGGTTCCCCATCTTCCCACACCTCTCGTAGGCTCGCACCGTCCTTTTCGTCTTTCGAATGTTCTTGTTGCTCCTCGGATGGTCCACAATCTTCTTTCTATTCGTCGGTTCACTGGCGATAACTCTTGTTCCTTCGAATTTGACACTTCGGGTCTTCTTGTGAAGGATTTGGCTTCCCGGCGACCACTTCTCCGATGTGAGAGCACGGGACCCCCTTTACACTCTTAGCCTTCCGTCTTCATTGCTGCTCTTCTTGCCGTGACGCCGTCTTCTACCATCCGGCACCGCCCGCCTCGGTCATCCCGGCGCGACGTTTTGGCTCGGCTTCGATCGTAGTGCGGACATCTCTTGTACTTTCGTACTCATGCCGAGCATCTTTGTCATCGCGTGTGTCGGCTCGGTCGTCATGTTAGACTACCTTTTTCTTCTTCTTCTTCTTCGTGCTATGCATGCCTTCGATCTTAATACTGCTTGTGATTTGTGGACCTCTCCCTGTTCGAGCATTTACGGGCTTAAATATTATCCGGTGTTGGTTGATGATTTCTCCCATTACTCTTGGACTTTTTCGTTGCGTGCTAAGTCCGAGGCGTTTCCCACCCTCCTCCACTTCTTTGCACGGGTGTCCACTTTCGGTTCGGTCTCACCGTCAAGGCCGTCGGTCGACAATGGGCGTGAGTTCGATAACAACGCCTCTCGTTCTTTCTTCCTCTCTCGGGGTGTTCACCGCGCATGTCTTGTCCGTATACTTCTTCCCGAGCGGCAAAGGCTGGCGGATGATCCGCACCACGAACGATATCATGCGCACTATTCTTCTTGAGCCTCTCTCGCCCCGGCTCAAGGCGAGCCTCCACACCGCCACCCACCTACTCAACCGCCTTCCGTCCACCCCGCTTGTCCCGCTCCCACTCCCCACCACGCCCTCTTCGGTTCTCTCCTCCTACCTATGATCACCTTCGTGTCTTGGTGTGCCTCGTTACCCAAACACTTTGCCGCCCTTGCTCCTCACAAGTTGGCGCCCGCCGACCAGTGTGTGTTCCTAGGCTACTCCCGACCATAAGGTACCGTCTCTACGACCTTTCCTCCCACCGAGTCCTCATCTCCCTAGACGTTGTCTTGACGAGTCGGATTTTCCCCACTCCACTTCTTCCACACCTTCCACCACCGGAGAGCCGGAGTCCCCGTTTGTCCCGGTGGTTCAACACCGCCATCTTCCGCTCTTTCTACAGTACTCGTCCCCTTTGCGCCGCGCGCGGCCCCGCCCCGAGCGCCCCGCCAGCCGCAACGCTCCGGCCCTACTGCGCCGCGCGCGCGGCCCGGGCCGCTGCGCCACGCGCGGCCCCGGCGTTCGCCGCGCCACGCCCACTGGAGGACTCCAGCCCGCGGCGCTGCCCCGAGTGCGCTGGGCGCCCGCCAAAACGGTGTGCGCCAGCGTGGCGGCCGCTGCCTTGCGTCCCGGCGCCGGCGTCCTCGGACTCCTCGACTCCTCATGCCACACCGCGGCCGGTCGTGGTTTAACCCGCGGTCGTTCGGCCAGACCCCGTCACACTCACCCGATGGTGACTCGCCATGCGGCGGGGGTTCTCCATGACCCTCTCCGCCACCGAGGGCGATCCCCGGTCTCTCCGATTCCTTCTTACATCCCGGCGGCGCATTGGCGGATCCTAATCGGCGGCGCGCGATGGAAGAGGAGCATGAGGCCCTTCTTGCCAACGGGGCGTGGGACCTTGTGCGCGTCCGTCAGTGGCACAATGTGGTCACAGTAAGTGGATCTGGGCGCATAAAGCGTCGGTCGGCCAGCGATCTGGGCGCTACAAGGCTCGGGGGGTACTTTCGGAGGCTTCACCCGGCGCCCGAGTTGATTATGATGAGACATTCGGTCCGGTGGTCAAGCACCTCACACAAAGGCGATCCCTATCACTTGCTCTCTCGCTCTTGGCGGTGCATCGGCTAGATGTCAAGAATGCATTTCTCCATGGCACCTTGTGCGAGGGCAGGTCTCCATGCGCAGCGACCAAATGGGATTTGTCGATTCCAGTCGGCTCTGACCCGGTTTTGCCGGCTCAACAAGTCACTCTATGGTGCGAAGCGAGGCTCCTCGTGCTTGGTACTCTCGGTTTGCCACCTACCTTCTCACCTTGGGGTTCGGAGAGGCCAAGTCCGACACTTCTCTGTTTGTCTATCGCCACGGGCTGGAGATCGCTTACACGCTACTCTATGTTGATGACATTGTCCTCACGGCCTCCAAAATTGCTTCTCCGGCGTGTCATATCGGCCTTGCGGCCGGAGTTTGCCATGAAGGATCTTGGTCCCCTTCACCACTTCACGGGGGTTACTTGTGGAGCCTCGCCCTTTTGTTCCCGCACCGGCGATTGTGCGGACATCCTCGGCGGGGTGAGATGACCGCGTGTCACCCCCGTGCTACTCCGGTTGATACTCGGTGAAGCTTTGGGCGATGGAGGCGACCCCGCGGCGGATCCCTCGCCTTCCGGAGTTTGGCCGGTGCCTTGCGGTTACCTCACCTTCACCGGGCGACATCGCGTATGCCGCTCAGCCAGACTGTCTTCACATGCATGATCCCCTGGCACCCCATCTTGCTGCGATGAAGCGCCTTCTCCGCTATGTTCGTGGCACTTGTTGACTCGGCCCGATGATCCACCCGGTCTCCCTCCACCGCTCGTCGTCGTCTACACCGACCGGCGGGCATTTGTCCCGACACTGCCCGCTCTACCTCCGGGTATCTTTGTCTTCCTTGGCGGCAACCTCGTCTCCTGTCCTCAAGCGGCGGCCGGTTGTCTCCCGCTCGGTCCAGAGCCGGTCTGGGGGTACCGGTCGCGAACGGTGTGGCGGAGGCCTCTGGCTTCGTCGACTCTTGGCTGAGCTTCCGAGACAAAGACCACACTTGTCTCTTTGTGACAATGTCTCCGCCGTCTACCTCTCCACCAACCCGTTCAAAGATCGTGTAGGACGAAGCATGTGGAGATCGACTTGCACTTTGTCCGAGACTTGGTTTGCCATCGGCGCTGTTCGGTGCTCCATGTACCGACCACCTCCCAGTTTGCTGACATCTTCACCAAGGGTCTGCCCTCATCGACTTTCTCCGAGTTCCGATCCAGCCTCAACGTCGCCAGTGGCTAGTTGTGACTGCGGGGGCCTGTGTGTGTTGATTTCTTTCATGTCCAGTCTTGATCTCCGCTGCGCCGGTAGTTCAGACTGCGGGGGGATGTTAGTGTATATGTGTAAAGGCCCATGTGGCTAGGCCTATGAGGCCCATGTACAGCAACTATATTGCCCACCCTTCTAGGGTTTGGAGGAATACACGGACATTATTCCTTGACAGTTTTTGCTTTAGCTGTGTTAAGTCAGTAGAGCTCCTATTTGCATTGCTAATATTTTTCTCTCGTATACACTGGAGACCTGCATATCATTGCATCGCAAGTAATTCATTATGTGCTAACATGCCTTGTTTTTGTTGATATGTTAGAATATTCCTTGTATACCTAATAGTATTGGCTAGTTTCTTGGTTTCCACTATTAATCCTAGGTGACTGCAGGTGGTCCCAGATACTGGAGTAGAAATCAAATGGGTGAAACAACTGATGGTGGTTTATTAGAGATATTTCAGCAAGACTATGGTCCTGTAGGTTCACCTTCTTTTGAAACTGCTCGAGAAATGTTTATGATCAGTAGCGCTGGATATGCTGTTGCTAGCTTACTCCTTCAACCGAAGGATCGGCATAATGGCAATCTTCTCTTTGATAGGTATGACGCACTAAGATTTTTTTAAAATGAATGGCTGAATCTAGAATATGCAACTTAACCATCACCTTGTTTATGCAGCCATGGGAGATTAGTTCATATTGATTTTGGTTTTATTTTGGAGATTTCACCTGGAGGTAACATGGGATTTGAGAGTGCGCATTTCAAGCTAAGCCACGAGATGACTCAATTGCTGGATCCGTCTGGAACTATGAAGAGTGATACATGGAACCAATTTCTCAGGTAGGCATAAATTGCACACTTAATGAACTGGAGTTACTGGTATGCTTAGTAATAAATGCACTTGTAAACACTTTTTCCACCATTCAGTTTTGGTATCAGATGTGTGAGAGCATGGCAAGGGAACTAGAGAAAATGTTAGGGGAAGTAAAGGATTGGTAAACTTTTTTTGTTTCAAAAATTATTTGCATCACAGCTTTCACAGTTAATTTACTGTTATGGTGGTAAAAGACCTTAATTGTTCCTACTAGCTTGTTATATTATGAATAACGATGGTTCGAAGACAAAATAACCTCAGTGTTGATCATAGTTTGATCCAACCATTTTCTCCATGGACTCCATATTTCACTCCCTTCAGTTTGTGAGCAAATTCTGGTCAATATTTGGGCATGAAAGTACCAACTTATGCAGGTGATTGTAAACCCAAAACTGTTGATTAGCAGGTCCGGACTGTAATAGCTAAGGAGAGCTATTGACCTCTGGAAAAAATAAAAAAGATTAAACATGATTGTGGGTGGATGTCATTCTGAAGAACTGAGGAGCTAACAGTCATGCATTCATGATAGGAACCAACTGATCAGTAGTTTATTTTTGTTCTGACTCTGCTGTGTTATGTTTTCTCGTTTTTTCTGAAATTTGATCAAGATTATTTACAGGTTGACTCAGATATTCTCCCACCACCAGTTTGTGCTGTTTTTTTGTGTGGTATATACAGTACTTCTGATTTAGGTATTTTTGCTTTCAGATTGTGTGTCAAAGGATACCTAGCAGCAAGGAGGCATATGAATGGGATTTTAAGTACAGTCAACCTGATGGTGGACAGTGGCCTTCCTTGCTTTAGTAGGGGAGATCCTATCAATAATCTTCGGAAGCGGTTTCATCCAGAGATGAATGAACGCGAGGCTGCTAACTTCATGGTGCGAACATGTGCTGATGCTTACAACAAGTGGACTACCGCAGGGTATGACTTGATTCAGTACTTGCAGCAGGGTATTGAGAAATAGTTTGTTTCTCGTTTTGTAAATGGTGTTCGTGTACATCAATTGTATGTAGCCACTATCTTTTATGTAGAATTTATTTTTCGAGTTGTATCGGTGGGTAAGGATGGAACTCACGTGATTAATGTAGGATGTTTGTTGCAGAGGCCAAAAAAAAACAAATCTTGCACTGTAAGACTGCCTAGAAATTAGCTAGTGAGTAGATCAAGATTTTGTATTACTGTCTCAGAATGTATTTTCTTTTACCAGACATGTATGATTCGTATTTTTATCCTTTTTTTTTTTTTTGGCGAGATGTGTACTTTCATTTGCCAAACGGCATGTTGGACGTGTGTTGACCTCTCCTGAAAAGTGTAATTGCCAAGAGCCAAGGGCCACGGCTGGTATAAGATATTTGGCCAGATCCAGATAGGCTTACTTGCCGTGCTACTGCAGATTTCTGTCCTCTGATTTTGTACACTTACTATTAGCTAGATAATGTGCACCGCGCTATTTATATTGATGTGATGATGTCAGCCGCAAACAAATCAACTTAACAGTCATTTTGCCATGAAACAAATAAACTAATACGTTGGGTACGTAATCTTACCTGAAACACCATAAGGCAACGCTTGCTTATTATCGGGTTAGTCGAATATAATGTCACAGCGAGTCTCAGTAGGTTTGTATACAGGAGAAGCATAGTAAATCTTCGCTTATCATTACACTACACAGTAGAGAGCAAAATCATACAAACAATCCCTTATCTCAGTTAAGGGTGCAAAGGGGTAACCTTTAGGTGCCACTACGACCCTCTTTAGTTAAATTATTTAAACTACCTCTTTAAAAATTTGAAAAACTAGTATAAATAATTTAACTAAAAAAGTTTGGAGGGACATCTAATTGTCTCTAATTTGCACCCCTAATCTCAGTACCCAGGACCTTAGTTAAGAGCCTATATTGTGCCCAAGCCCGATCATATGATCTCACCAAATTAAGATGGCGTCATCAAATGGTATGTCATCACTGAGAAACGATAATAAAAACAACGTTGTATATCATCACTTCAATCTTTAACTGTACAGTCTACTAGCTGATCAGAGTTCCAGACCTTTACACATGCATGTAGTACTGCAATGTTTCCAATCGATGCATATGGCGGCATCAAAATCTACACCGTTTGTAATTAGTGGATCCTTCTTTACAAAAACTAGAAAAAGAACAACAACCAACCTAGCTATAAGTATATATACTCTTCCTTAACTAATTTGCACGTGTACATACACAAATATTTCAGTCGTAATAGTATAGGGAGCATCTTGTGGGGAGCCCTAATTCGCACGCACGGATATATCCGATCTAAAAACTAACGCTAGGTACGTACGTTCATCCCCAATTGAAAAGTAGAGTAGAAACAACATGCTACGAGCTAGATATATATATAGATGCATCGATGCATCATGCATGTACAAACGTTGCTGCCCTTCATTCTTGCATCCGTGTACGTGTGGTCTCAAAACTGGAAGCGCCCGTTCGCTACTGGAGGTGGCGCGAGCACCATGCCCACGTGTGGCAGATGCTTCTGCTGCGGCGGCGGCCTCGGCAGCGGCGGAAGCGTGGTGCGCTTCACGAACCGGCCCTTCATCCGCGGCCGCTTCTCGGCGTTGACCTTGCGCACCTCGTACCGGATCTTCTTGGCGAACAGCCGCGTCCGCCGCTTCTCTCTGTACCGCGACACCCGCGCCTCACGCTCGCCGCCGGTAACCGCGGTCACGGCGCCGCCGAAGAGTCCCCGACTTCCCGCCTGCTCGCGGTCCATATGGCACGATCAGTTATTTATCCCAAGACAGTGCATGGGAATGGGAAAAAAAAATGTGTAGATCTCAGCTTGAACAGTAGTGCTTACCGGGAAGTCAGACCATAACTCGTAAGGGTCGAGGTGAGGACGCTCGCCGTGGAACCACGGCGAGCCGCCGTCACGGACCCACGAGGCGATGACGCCCTCGTAGTTGAGCTTGAGTATCATCTCCGGCCGCTTCCTTTTATTGTCCTCTCGTTCAGGCGCCGGCGCCGCCATGGCCTCAAGCCCACGTCCGCGTTCATCACCTGAGGCTTCTCTTCGTCCAAGAAACCCAGATCATCGAACCCTTCGTCGACTCCCCATGAGTAGGCTCTCCATGTCCGCGGCGAAGCTAGCGAGCTCTATGTCCGGGACGTCGAACCCGGAGAGGCCGTCCGCCTCTGCCGAGCCGCCGGAGGCGAACTCCGGGGATGTTTCCACGAGAGGTTGCATCAGCAGGCAGGCAGGTTTCTGCTCCCCCTCGTCGGCCACTGGGTTGTAGAACTCGGCGAGCGGCTTCTGCTCCCCCTCGTCGGCCATGGGGTTGTAGAACTCGGCAAGCATAGAGTCCAACTCCGGCACGCGGTACAGAAGGTCCTCGTCGTCGTCCTGGAACACGTGGTCGTCGTCGTTGTCGCCCACGATGCCGGAGCCAGACTCCTCCGCCTCGAGGTCGGGGACGGCTGCCAACGCAGCCGCGGCCATAGAGTTGGGCGTCGTCGCCTCATGCTTGCCTCCCCTGGCTTGGACCGCGGCGTGCGCGGGCGTCGCTTGAGCCGTGGAGCCACGTCGGCGCGCGTCGGGGTCGCGCGGTGGGGAGGAGCAGGACGCCGAGGGAGGCGGACGCGGTGGTGGCGGCGCGCGAGCGGGTTCGCCGAGTGGACGGAGACGTCGCATGTCTGGCAAAGGAAGGCGTCGTCGGCGGGGCAGTGCCACCGCGCCCGCCGCCGCATGCAGCCGTCGCAGGACCGCGCCGTGCGCGCGCCCAGCGCGGCGCCTGTCGCCGCCCCGGCGCTCGTCATTTCGTCGAACAGTTTCTGCTCCCGGCTGTTAGGTTAAGCGAGGAGCTTAACAAAGCCGGGAACAGTGTGGGGCGAGCTCGGAAGCCCTTCCCTTTATAAAATTGCGAACTCCGTCGCGAGAACCCGGACCCACAAGTCAGCGACGGTTGGCGTCCACCATCTCGATCGCGTTGCGGGCACGTGGGGCCCATGAATGCGCTTTTGGGCTGCGTGGAGCGAGGAGGAGCGAGCCCCGCGTGAAGTGGGCCCAGGAAAAATGCTTATCTCGAAGCCGATTGGCTGGCGCGGCACGGGGAATCCGCTGGGCTGGAATACTATTGGGCTGCCTGTCACGGGTTGGATTTCCTGCGGGGCCCATGAGGTATGGATGATGACGTGGACGCCTCTCTCTCTCACTAACTTGCCTGGGATATGGGCATGTTGGGTGACTCAGCACTCAGCAGCTCGATCGTGTACAATCATTTGCAGAGGTTGAATTTTCTTCGCTGTAGTTCGTTCTCATGAACGTGCAATAACCTCTTGAATTAGCTACCAACATGTGTCAATCGTATGCCTATTACAGAACGATATATACCTCCAAAATTAGGATATAAAACGTTAGAGTAACGACTTCATAATAACTGACCAAATAACCTTATGTGACACACATGTATCGAGTAACTAAATTTGTATAGGTTTTAAAACGATAATTCTACTAGCAAAGTTTTACCGGCAGCTGGTCGCAAAGAAATAAGCTGTGTGTATATATGTAGTACTTTTTATATCATCCTATGTTTTGTGTTTAAAACCCGTGTTGAGGTTTCCACCTTTAAATTTTTAATCAGGACAAAGCTAGAACAAAAACAACGCACCTGACAAAAACAAAAGCAATATGCATGTACAAACTTGGAGTAAAATTATTATTGATCTAGTTTGTTTTGAAGTACAAAATTTTGAGGTAGAGGAACATTACTCACAGTTAGCCCATTACTCGATCTGGAATTCTTGGAGCTGATGCTTGAATCTATGAATACGTACTGTATGTGAACATATTCTATTAAAAGAACTTGTTTAATAGACACATGCATAAAATCAAACTCCAAATCCTATATATGAATCTTACTACTTTAGAGCCGAGAAGCGCGACATTGTTAACAAAATGGTTATCACACAGACCTAAAGCTCTCTAACCCTGGTGCTAAGGACATGTGCCTACTTAGCATGCACCATTGGCTCTATTATTATTGTTTTTTTTTCTAACAATTTAATCATGTTTTAAGTATAAAATCAAAATAATATATGAATATTCTTTCATTAAATATGAATTCAATGATAGTAAAAGGTACTTCCTCATTCCCAAATTATAAAACATTTGACTTTTTTTTCGACACCAAGTTTGACAACTCGTCTTATTCAAAAATTGTTCAAAATATCATTTCTTTTGTCGTGGTTTGCTTTATTAATAAAAGTTCTTCAATAATGACTTAAATTTTGCACAAATTTTTTTGAACACAATGAGTGGTCAAACTTGAGGTAAACAAAAAAGTTAAACATCTTACAAATTGGGATGGAGGAGAAGTACATAAGATCTTTCACAAAAAGTTGTTAGTTCAATAGCAAAGTTAAAACTATGCCAAACGGAGCAAAGTTTAAGGCTCCGTTTGGCATAGCTCGACTTTTTTGCTATTGAATCTAACAACTAGGCTCCGTTTGGCATAGCTCAACTTTGCTATTGAACGAACAACCTTCTCGGTGAAGTTGAGTTTGTTGTTTTAAAGAAAAAAAAGTTATTTGGTAAAACATCTTCACTAACAATTTCATGTATATACATGTTCGGCTGAGGTATGAAAACGAGGAAGAGAGCTATGAAAAGCTACTTTTTTAGCTTCACCTCTCTCCATTCCTTTACGAGGGCATTAAAAAAATCTTTACACAAACTGTTTCCAAGAAAGGTGCAAGGCAAAACATAACAACCGATGAAGCTATTAGTGTGAAGTTGTACCAAACAGAATCTTTGCCTGAAGAACTTCTCTTCTCACCTGTTGGTGTTTTTTTAGATAAAGGTTTGGTGTTGATAGCATGTCGACCCTTGGTAGCAGTAGTATGCAGTCCCCATCAAGACGTACAGCTCTGCTCGCGCACACAAATACTCGCAAATACCAACAACGGTTGTATATGCATGACAGGTTGACAGCCTCCTTTTTTGTTGTCGGTCATTCCTACGCTCGGTGGGCCATTTATTTTTGAATGGTTGAATTTATTCTCTGTAAATTCTCCGGAGAAAGGAATTATTCTCCTACATGCATAAATGCAACTATGAACCATTTGGAGTTTAGCAACGCGAGTTGTTGCAACTTGCAAGTACATATATTATCGCATAGCGTGGTTCGCTTTATTTGGTTTTAGACTAGACAGCCCATCTTCTCAAAACTCACGTGCCACGAAAAGCAAGTTAAGGTTGTTTTGGAGCAGAATGTCATTCCTGATTTATTTCGTCTAAAAAAAGAACGCTCGCAACACGCACACACACTCACCCCTATGAACACACGTACGCAAACCATACCTCTACGAAGACCTCCTCCGAAGAACCCACGACGGACCCCGTAAATTCCCGAAGTCACCATTGGCGCCTCATTATCGACGGAAACGTCGATTACCACTTAAAGATAACGCCGGGTGAATAAGGACATGTTTGGGATTATAAGGACTAATTGATAGCTAGCTAAAGCTTAGCCCCAAATAACTTTATTACATATAAACGGGAAGGACACTAATTTTTTAGACTCCAACTTAGTTGTTAACTGATTGCTAACTTAGGCTAATTTTTAGCTTAATAACTAGTGACTAGTCATGTATATCAAATCAAATAATAGGCTCTAAATGTCTGTACGGCATTGTCGCAAAAAAAAATCTGTACGGCACCTGTTGGCCTCATGTCAACGTGTCGATGCTAATGGAGCAATGGGGACCTCTTCGGCTCCTACTCCATTTTTTCCCTCGCGGCACCCTTCTACTCTGATGTATAGATATAGGCACCAGTGGCGGAGCCGAATTAAAACTTGGGTATTCCTATTTATACATCAAGAAAAAAATCGAATTCATAGGCTTAAAATATAGCCAATAACACTGAAAAAAAAAACAAATTCTTAGGCTTGAAACCAATATTTGCTTTCTAAATACTGAACTTCTAATTGAAAGGCCAGTTTTTACCCTTTTTTGGTTGATATACATGAAAATATTGCAAATTATAGCATTATACATTTATATATACAAGTATATACACATATATACATAAAAGTGTACCAAAATAGTTGGGTATTCCCGGGATCACGCCGACGGCGACTCGGGGGTCCCACGGTGACGCCCACCCTCCGCTCCTCCGCGGCGACGTGGCCGCATCGATCCCATGGGACGCATGTGGCCCGTAGGCGACGATCATGCCACGACCGGTGGTTCTCCCCTCGTGGCCCACACCTCCCGTGCCGGCGAGAGGCTCTCACCGGCCGGGCAGCGGGCTGCGGCTATTCGGCAGCCAGTCGTTGATGGCTGCCCCGCGTTTGGTGCCTTCCGCTTCCGCACCAATCGGCCGTGGCCGCAGCAGGCCCGCAGCGAAGCGACCATCTCGTCTCTTTCTGGAGGACTGCTGGTACGAGTAATACTTGGGGCCGCCCGCAGGGAAGCGACGATCTCGTCTCTTTCTGCAGATCTGATCGCACGAGACGAGTAATACTTGGGGCTCGCCGCTTGGCAGGCCAGTTCGGTCGCCGTTGATGCCTCCTGAGAGTAAGCGCAAGATGGCAGTGATCACTGAACAACCACGTATCGGAACTGGATGATGTCTTGCTCGTGCCCGGTCACTTGTTTCAACTGAACAACGAATTTTTAAACTGTATATTGTACGTTCATAGTACCATGAATTTTTATTATGGTATATTAGAGCAGTTCATGATACTACTCTAAACTTGGATAGTATCCGTATATACGAGCAAAATGCACCCTGACTACTCAACTTTTTCTACATTCTCATCTAGGTTCATGTTCACTTTAAGTTCACTCTAGGTCCAATCATGATCTGAATAAACTACTGAAAATGTAGAAAGGTTCATGTTCATTTTAAGTTCACTCTATGGATCTAAACACATTTCAAATAAACCACTTGAAAAGTTAAAAAGAAACCCCAATAATCATTTTGAGAGTACATAGAACTAGATGAGAATACAAGAAAAGACTCACGGTAGATTTTTCACTGTATAAACAATATCATGATGGTATGGCATACCTTTGTGACAAGTGTGCTTTCATTTACCAACAAAATGGTAAATTAGTAATACAACAATATTATAGCCCAAGCCCCGCCCACAAAACTGGAATCTCTTTTTTTTTTTATCTACAGAAACATATCCAGGCGCTTAAGGGAACAGAGTAAACAAGTCAATAGAAATCTCAGTCATGATCCTATGCAAAGATCCTATAGATCTAAACCCAGAGGGCCTCTTTTTCTACTGTCATATATGGAACTTAACCTTGACCTAAAACATGTGCGATAGCGTCTGATTGCCAGCATCCAGAATGATCTCATCATGCTGAGTTGTTGTGCTGTGTAAATAATTCATGTCAGCCATAACTCATTTGAAATTTGTTTTGCAAAAAAACAAGTTAAATTGCTATAGCACTGCACACTTACTTGAGATAGCTCAAAGCTGACATTCTGTATAGCAATGTAAATACAAGGAGATGCAATCCGATGCTGTAGAAGAATATAAACGTCCGAGCATATCTGAGTGGAAATAAATAAATAAATGGCAATGTTAATCCCGTTCCACTCCACTCCATTCCATGACAAAAATAAATAAATTATGGCGTCATGCAAATAAACATAGCAAAAAATAATAATAACAGTCTAGACACTGCATATTGAGCATGTATGAAATTTAAGCATCCCTGTGATGAGCATAGCATGGCTTCAAAAAAGGTAGAGCCATATTAATCAATTCCAATTTCTAGTATAAAAAACAAATGAACAAATAAAGACATCTATAACTTGATTTTTCTACAATAATTTACCAGTTATTATCAAATATTAGCATTCAGAATAAAATAAATAAATAAATAAATAAGGAAACTGAGTTAATCAAAGGAAGATGGTATCATACTTGTTACCAAGGAGAAAACGGCCACTACTAAGCGTGATTTTGTCTCTTAAACCAAGTTCCTTGTATCGTTGATCCTTTTCCTGGGAACAGAAAGGAAAGTATAAATAAACCATATCGAATACAGTACAGAACAAGAGTTTGTAATGATGTGTTATCTATCAATAAAGTGAATGATACCTTCTTTGAAAAGGCAGCAAACGGATTTATGTCATCCTCATACATTTTCCTGTACTTTGCTTCAACATCAGAAGAACCACTTTCAAGATCTTCTGCATACTGCGAAAATATAACGAAGGTCAAATGCAATAAAATGCAAGGAAGACAAATTTACATCAAAAAGATTTGTGATGAACCTTTTTGGTCCCCTGGAAACAATCTTGTCATGGCTATAGTCCTGGACATATCGAATCTTTCCATACAGTTGCACATTATCAGCTTTAGTTTTTTCCAGTTCAACAGTCAGCATCTCATACTTCTCTTTTAGTCTCCTCAGTTCCTATGACCCTCAAAAATGGCAATTGATCAGTGACACACCTTCATGTTTCACATAGACAAGAGACATCACAGGATTAAAAAAAAAAATCTAAAGAGAAGCGTGACAAAGCCAGAGCCAATGCATATGATCAAGGAAAATCCCCATGTCACCTCAATATTCACTCCTATGAATACTACTCCAAAGATTAAACCCCGAACACCGATCACTGGTGTGCAACATAAAGTGGTTCTCAGCTTTCCTCAATATAATAAGAAAAACATAAGGACTAGACAATCAATTTCACTTGAAACAATAAGATGATGCTGCCGGTTTCTACAGATTCATCAAATATACCTCCTCAGTTTCACGCAGACGTGCACGAAACGATCCCTCTGATTGCAAATGACCTTGAGCATCGAACTTTGGTCTTGATCTGCTGATGCATTCCTCGGATCAGAGCCCTGCAAGTAAAAGGCACACATAAATCTGAGAAAAGTGACCATCCCATGATACACACAAAAGGGTAGATAAGAGTGAGATTATAATAATCTATCTTAAATCTTAATAGTACTTCAATGTATCCTCTTAGAAACTGAAATGATAATGGTAGATAGATGAAAATTCAAAGCAAGTACATACATTTGAACTTTTGTAGTCAACTATAGTGCCAGAAGTACATGTACAAAAAGCACAATATACAAGCAAAATTCTTTGCATATTCACATTAATTAATGTCTAGAATGGTGAATTCTGGACACAGACATCTCATATATTACCAAATATTTAACTAGCGTGTTTGCAAAATCAGAACATTGGAAATTTATGTATGATGGCAATGGATCATTTTACTGACAAGTCGTTAGTAGAGAACCAAAGTTAAGTACAACTATTAATACAGAAAACGATTGTAATACAAGTATTTTAGAACAAACTTTAGAGTCACAACATATATTAAATAAGCAAAAGTTATTGCAAAACTACAGCAAAATAGGGTTTGATTAGCGAAACAAAACTAGAAATTACCTCGGATGCTTCATTTGAGCCGATTTCTTGAAGATCCCAATCGTTCAAGAGTGAGCCCCTCCTATCAGTTGAACTATAACCCTGCATAGATGGTGAAGAATATCAGTAATATAGAAGCCTTTTTGGTATGAATTCAAACACAGAACTATATAGTTATAACAACACAGTGATAGTATTCAGATTGCAACACTAAAATCTCATGCATGCTAAATGCATAAGATATATACCCACTACAAATTTTATGAATTTGAGAAAAAGCTACGATTAAGTAGTATTGAGTGAACTATCAAAGGAGCATGCAAACCAACCTTTAGTATGTCATCCTCAAGTTTCAAGATCAGCTTTTGCTGCTCTTCAACCTTTGAAGTTAGTTCAGCAATCCTTTTTCAGCTTCCTCAAGAAGACTTGTCTTCTCTGATATTTTAACCTTTAAAATACAAGTAAATCAGGCAAACATAACAAATACATTGTAATTTTACATACATGTGAAAAACTAATGCCCTTGAGAGAATTGACTAAACGACAGATTCCAGCATCCAAACTAGAGGTACCTTCAGTTGTGTTAGTTCATGCTCCATTTTACGGTTCTTGTCGAGAAGCAATGCTTCCAACTTGCTCATTTCTTCACCATTGGTAGCTAGCTCCCAATCTTCAGCTTCAATGGAGTTGTAACCAACAGCCTGTTGGAAGAAATACTGGTGTCAGGACAGAGGGCTAAAGAATCAAAAGAAAGATGAAATTACATGTAATAATGGCAAAAGGTGTACCCTAACCATATGGCAAGTAAATCATTTTAGGATCATTAACGACAAGACTTCACTACCCTAAACATATCATTTTACATCTCATAGAATGTAACACAAGAAGCTGACCAAATGTATTATTTAGATTTGATTGAAAGAATGCATGTGCGCTGAGAACAACCTTTTATAGGATATAGTTGAAGACTCAAAAAACTTAGAAATTAGCAGAGTTAGTGATTGGTGGTCTCAAAAAAAAGTAAGTATTGTTCCAGTTGCAGTAAGCAAGGATATTTTGTTGTAATACCTGCAAAATCTGAACCTTTTTCTTGAGATCATCTACCAGTTTTTATGCGTAGGTCTTTCCTGGAGTTCTTTCTTCAACTCCATAAGAGCACTTTCCTACAAATAGGAAATCAATTAATAAAATTACAAATAGAAGGTGAGGTAGTTGCATAGAGATAAACAGTTTCAGGAATAGCATGACAACCCAGTTCACATATTTAAAAAATACTAATAGAAGCAATAGAATGTGTCATATTTTTCCTCACTAGGATGATTCTGAACTAGTTTCTAAGACGAGATGCAAATCTGAAGGATATACTCATGTTATCCAAATCACCCAGAAAACATGAGGTGAATGAAGAATGCCCAGTAAACAGTGATGGAAGCAAAAACAAAAAAAGGCGTGTCATGAACTGCTGCTTTTGAACAATGGATTACACAGGGTGAGTAGCTAAACAGGTTATGATCATTGTATGAATGTCTATAAAGGCTTTGTGAACTTCACAGATAAAGGAAAGATCAAACAGGGAAGTTTTCAAAAAAGACCACTTAACAAATTAGTACCTGTTCAGTGAGTAATGTCGTCAACTTCTTAAGCTCGTTCACATGCATTTCTCTCTCACTTGATAAAGTACCTTCAATGTTGCGAAGTTCTGCATTCAACTCTGAGATAATCTTCTCCTTGGCATTCAAGGAACTCTCAAGTATATCGCTTGATTCCAAATAGTCACTGCAGAATTATGTAGTTTACAAGTTCAATTTATTTTTTTTAATAGCCATTAAGTCCACTGCTAAATTGCAGCACTAGTACACTACTGCAATTCTGTACATCGTACACAGGATGAATTGTGGGGGGGAAACAAACTGACCTACTTTTGCTTGCATCCTCATTAGTTGTCTGCAACTGTGAACGTAGATCCCCCTGCAGTCAAGTAAAAAAAAAGTGAAAAGAAGGTATCTTGGGCCATGCACTGGGCAGGCAATAGTTTTACACATCTGAAGTTATCCACAATTTGATGCTGACATTTATGAAACAAAGTTCGCATAATAAGTAGGAAAAGGTGAAACGTTAACACAGGTACCACTACATAGCATTATCGCAAGGCTACCTTTTCCCTCTCAAGACTGACTAATCGTGCTTGAGCCCTTTCAACTTCATCCATCAGAAGGCTGACTTCAGCCTCCTTTGCAGCTCGATCCTCCTCTAAGAAAAGAATGAGATTCTTCAACTCACTATAACCTTTAAAATATAAGTCACAAAGATGATCATAATCGCATTGCTTGGAAATAGACCTGATTGAGTGCGAAGCTCAAATAATTGGCTTTGTGCCGATTCATGTAGCTTTTGCATGTTCTTTACACTTTCTGTAGCTTGTCTTAGTTGGTCCTGCAATGACCGTTCCCTACAAGTATGATAAGGCAAAGGTCAAAATATACAGTATGAGTCATGGTACATGAATTAGCGTTTTCTATATGGCAGTTCAGGTGATAACAGAGTAGTTTGTCTTTATAGATGTAGTATAGCCTCCTCTACTACCTTCAAAAATACATGTCATCATACAGTTTCCAGGAAACTTTAGCCATTTGTCTCAATCTTACTCCAATTTCATAAGTAACTATTTTATTCCCATGCATGTCTCGTTTCCGGTGTTGTAGCACGTAAGCAGCCATGCACGCACCAATTAATAGACACATCTAGATCTAAGTAAGGATAAAATCAGAGTAAAATGGCCGTATCATTGAACTTCTTAGTTCTTGTGGCCAACTCTAAAACAACACCTATTTTGAACCAAAGGGAGTATTACAGCTGATTTTGCATACCTATCTTTCAGAGCTTCTAGAGTTTTCTGGCTATCCTCAGCCATGCTTCGCTGCTTCATTTCAACCATCTCCCTGACTTTCTCCTCCATCTAAAATGATAGAAACGTTAGTTAAGCAAAAAGTTACAAAGCTAGAGAAATGAAATTGGATATTATAATTTATCTGGAACAGTGTAAAATATTTTTTTATAAAGTTTGATGACTTGATCCCCTGACTATATGCTTGCTAAGGAATCTTCTACCCTCTATACACCATTTAGACAACAATCACATATAAACATATTTCTACAAAACAAAATATAGATAATAATGTGGTGCTCAAAAAAAAAACAACATTAAGATGGGGAGAAATCTAGTATTTTAATTGGAATTATTCTATGGATAAAGTCAATTCTTATGATTGACAAAGAAACAGGACAAGAAGAAACTCATATTTGTAACACCAATGCTATATAGAAGTAAAAAAAAAAGACATGTATGATAGATTAACAGTAGAGCATATAACTGAATGGTGACAGAAGTACAGAACAAACCTGCTGTTCCAGTTGCCGATTACGCCCTCAAGTCGCCTAATTGTTGCCTGCTGGTTCTTCAAGTCGCAGCTTCAGCACGGTATTCTTCAAGCTCTAGTTTCATCTTACGGTTTTCTGTCTCCAGTTCAGATAATTTCTGGTCTTGATCCTGCATGCAATAGATCATTAACACTATAATTTGATTATCAAACCCACCTATCATATTCAGACAAGCCTCTTGTTAGGGGAACTGATTCAAGATCAAGAAAAAGTAAAGTTCAAAATTCATGATGTTATCAGATGAAACCACACCATGTCATCTTTTATTCAAACTACTATCAATTTTTACATTTTGATAACTTAAATTTGCATCATTTATTGCACAGAATACCTTACATTTTTCCAAGGAATACAGCTGGGTGATTTGGTAAAAAATAGGTGCTATACAGGAACTATGACCATATAAAGTATCTTATATCTTAGGAAAAATATTACAATAAGATGATATCTGTTGCTTAATGATGATGTGCGATCTTTCAGCCTCGAAAGAGTAAGGGCTTCTCCAGACTTTGTAAAGTACAATTGTGATTGGGAGTAAAAAGCGAACTGGATTAGAAGAATGCAAGTATACAACAGAAGAAAAAAATGGGATAACATACAGCCATTGAAGCAAGAGCTGGATATGGATCAGGAGCTTCATAGAGCTTCTGATAGATGTTGAGAAATGCATTTTCTCCGAACTTTGCTCTCTTTGTGAGGTTATCAACTTCCTCTTGATAACTCTTCAGCAAAGAATTGAATAAACCGAGCTTCTCATCTGAAGATGCCTTCTTGAAATCCCGCGTGTTCTCAGCAAGCTTACGCCTGTTCTTCTGACTAGTTTCTTGATTCTCCGCAATCTTTAAACCTTGCTCATCTAAACCACTTCTTTCCTTCTCCAAATCAAAATCTAGAGTGCACAACAAGCCAGAGTCAGATTTCCATCACAAATTAGCATTGCAGTCCAAGTCACATCACAGTTAGAGTTACCTCAGCACGGTTAATTTAAAACATGGAAACCCCAATTAGCACTGAAAATATCATAAGTTCAGGATGCCTGTTCTTAATCTCTAGCTCGGTAGCTCCTTACACTTAGACGGTTGCTATGTTGTAAACTCTTCAGGTACCACTACATATACCCCTAACAAGCACACATAACACTCGGATAGTGAATGATTCAGGTATATCAGAATGCCAAATTTGAGATGAAGACTAGGATTTTTGCACTCAAACTGCCTTCGCATGCTTGTGCTAGTGGGTGGATTGCTCAGTAAGTTATTCGCTCTCAGAAAAGATTCAGATGAAGACTCAAGCAATTTGACAAGTGGACGGAGCAAATGGCAGCAGATGGCTATGGAAATGGCAAATGCATGTCGGCGCTTCATGGTAGTAGGAACGATCTGAACATGGTAATTAGAGACATTCGAAACATTCCATTCAACTGATCCCCAGAGCTCACCAACTCGAACCTACACCGCTTACTCGCACGAAGTTGAAACCAAAAGGTCCAGCAAGGACAGAGGCGCACCTTTCCAGAAACTGCAGACGGCGGTGAGCGGAGATGAGATCGTCGCTGCGGTCGACGACTGGGACGGGCGGAGGCGGAGGCGGAGGCGGCGAGCGGTCGCGGTCCGACGCGCCGCTTGCCGCGCGAGGGCTCCATGGGGGTTCAGGCCTTCGCCGGCGCAACTCCTAAGTTGTACAATTAAACCAGATAATGATGGGGTCACCAACATATAACACACCCACAACAAGAGATAATTTTAAAGGTTGATGGTGTTTGTCAAGTCTACAAATGGTGTACGACCTTCATTATTTTGCATAGGTTCCATTATGATGAAACTAAACACAAACTTTATCCCTAGTATCAATCTAAAATTAATCTCTGAAAAGTGGTCGAACGTCGAATTTAGTAGGCACAATACATGTACACAAATGTAATTAGATCAGATCTGAATACAAATAACCAATTAGCTTAAGTTAGATTGGATCCTCAGTTTAGTAAACTACTGCCAGTCATGTCAGTTGTAACCAAATGGCAAACAAATGGTAAAAGCTGCAAGCACATTTATCTGGATATTTCAACAAAAACCTCACATGCATGCCTGCTGAATGCCCCTGCAGTTAGCAATTCTTCTTTCCCATAAAAACTCTAGAACTGCAACCATGTGACTGTAACGCTAACGAGGATTCCAATGGGGAAGCTCATCCGCAAAACAACCTAGATGCCAAAATCTCGACTGCCACACACAGGAACTCTCTAATCGCATCAGTCCCGAACTCCCGATCCGACCGACGAGCCGGCCTAGATCCAGCGCGACTGAACCGATCTAACTGGGATGGGTGTGAGCGGAGACATGGATCCACGGCATGGAGAGGCAGCGTGGTAGGGTTGTGAGCAGCGCACCTTGTGGTCGGAGATTCGGAGGTCGTACAGGGAGAGCTCAATACCGATGAGAGAGGTGAACGGGCACCGGGATGAGAGAGGTCGTCCGGGGAGGTGGTGGGCTCCGCTTCCGGGCGGGCGCGAACTCCAGGCGTCGCCGCCTGCGCCGCGCGCGGGTTGGGGAGTGCGTTCACGGGAGGGATCCCGCGTGAGGATGGGGAGGGTGCGATGGTGCTTTCAGAAAGGAAACGTCTTCCGCATCTCGTGGTTTCGTTTTCCAAATGCTTGCAACGGGAAGAACATATTTGTTTAGGCTTGCAGTTTGAGCATTCTCCTCCGTCCCTGGGTTAAATGGTTTTTGACTTTTTTAAACTTCACAAGCCACCATCCGTCTTATTCAAAATATTTATACAAATCATAAAATAAATTAATTAATATTCAAGTATCTTCATTGATAAAATAAAAATAAGTTGTAACAAAATAAATTATATTTGTACAAAAAAATTTAAATAAGACGAAGATCGAATAAGATGGCGAGACTAATCCGGGGTGACAAACTCAATTGGGACGGAGGGAGTACTCCTGAAGCGATATTAATCATCAGTCAAACTATACTCGGAAAGTATTAAAGAGATTTAATACGAAGGATGCGTACCCACTTACAACTCCAATGGTCGTGAGATCACTCGATGTAGAGAAAGATCCATTTAGACCAAAAAGAAGAGGATAAGAAATTATTAGGACCAGAATATCCTTGTCTTAGTGTTATTGGAGCATTAATGTACCTAGCAAATGGTACAAGGCCTGATATAGCCTTTGCTGTTAATCTATTAGCAAGATTTAGCTCAGCTCCAACCAAACGTCCTTGGAATGACGTTAAGCATATTCTCGAGATACCTCGGAGGAACTAAAGATCTCGGATTATTTTTCAAAAAAGAATGGAGATATGACCATAGTAGGTTATACTGATGCGGGGTATTTGTCCGATCCACATAATGCAATCTCGCAGACCGATATGTGTTTCTATTTGGTGGAACTGCAATTTCTTGGAAATCAATGAAGCGCCTCTATCGTTGCTACATCAACGAATTACTCCGAAATAATAGCATTATTTGAGTCAGCTAAGGAGTGCACCTGGCTTAGGAGAATGTCAAATCATGTATTGAATATATGTGGTATGACGATTGCTCCTTCCCCTACAATTATTTTTGAAGATAATAAAGCTTGTATTGCACAAATACAATCGGGATATATAAAGTCAAATGTAACGAAACATATTTCACCTAAATTTTTCTCAACGCATGAATTGCAAAAGAATGGAGAAATTTTAGTGACTCATGTAAGGTCTTGTGATAATCTAGCGTATATGTTCACTAAGGCACCGCCTACAAGCTCTTTTGTAAAGTGCAGAAGGCATAGGCATGAGAAGACTTAGAGAAGTGCATAGAACAGGGGAGAATATCCCTAAGTATATCACAATTTTGATTAACTAATTATCTAGAAGATAATGGTAAAATTAATCATTGAAGATTAAACATTGTACTCTTTTTTCTTTTTAATGAGTTTTCCCAAGTTTTCTCATATAAAAGTTTTTGATGAGGCAATGTATGTAATATAAGTAACGGTAGTATGTGCTCTTTTCTCCATTTTTCCCACTTTGGGTTTTTGGGAGTTTTTAATGAGACATATATATCGTGGTAAAGAGCCCAAGGGGGAGTGTTGTAAAACTCTATTTGGACTAGGATACATATGGAATATGTCTAGAAGATAGAGTCTTAGTTCCTGTGTGGGCAACTTTACCAAAACTTGGAGTCCTACTAGAAGTAGGTACTTTTCCATATATATAGCTAGATACGGAGACCCTCGTTGTAATTACCAGTTGATTATCTATACCTATATATATACCTACTAATAAAGAGAGAAAATTTCTGCCACCACCTCTATTTTTCTGTCTGCCGGTCAAGTTGCGGTCCAGTTCATGCATCCGTGTATCACTCTGACTCCCTTTGTCATACGTATACCAAAGTCCGTGTCGAAGCCGCCGCTGTGTCGAAGCCGCCGCTAGGAGCTCCAGCAACCTCAACATGGCCAGCAAGCCCAAACCGGATGCGCGCACATTTACTCTCTACAAGGCGGCACAGGTTCCTCGCTAATGAGGCTATCCACGGTAGCAAAATTAATTTCCACCGTCGATCCTGCCATCGGCGTCCAAATCTCCTTCTAACTACTTGTTTAGGCGCTAATATAACCTCCCCATCTTTCTTCTCTCGGTAAAAAAAAAAAAAAAAAAAAAAATCTCTCGTCCGCTCCGTCTCTCCCGACGCGGCGCCTCCACTCCACGGCCTCCGTGGCGCCCGGCGCCTCCGCCCCGCTCTCCCCTCCCCTCTCCGCTTCCTCTCTCCTCTCCCTCCCTCCCTCCCTCGTCCCTCCTCCTCTCCCTCCTCTCCCGGCGTGGCCCGCACGCTGGCGAGCGCCCACCGGACCGCTCGCCCAATAAACCCGCCCCTCGTCGTCCCCGACCACGGCTTACAGCGGCAACAGGCGCCGCCGTGCCGCCCGCCGGCCACCACCACTCCCCCACGGTGTGTCCCGCTACGCCTACTCCGTTCTTACCGTCGGCGTCGTGCGACCTAGGTTTGGTCTCTTCCCCCCCTTCCTCTCCTTCCCTTCTTACTTCTCCCTACAGGGATCTCTCTCCAAGCGCTCGCGAGGCTTTGCTCCCCCCTCCTTGCCGACGCGATTTATCTGCAGATTGATTGTTTGCCTATCTTTGGGACGAAACCCTAGCCGTCTGTCCTCATCTTTTTTTTGACATGATTTTTTTTTTAATTACGGTTGGGCTAGGTTTGGCGGCTGCGGGGGCATCCACGGTGGCAAAATTAATTTTGGCCATCGATTTCATACTGCTCAGTTGTGATCGCATATGTGATTTGGTCGGTTTATGCCCATGATGAAATTGTTTGCACGCTTTTATTATGTACAATATATCACCGATGATCAATATCTTGTGAGAGATTTGGCATTTTTCAAATATTTTGATGCCTTCACACTCCGTAATCATGATCAAATGACGATTGACTTATTTCTCGAGGCCTATGAAATTTGTATAGGTTTCTCTATTCTTATGCCCATAATGAACTAATATGAGTCGATGATCGGTGTCTTGTGAGAGACTTGGCATTTTTCCAAATATTTTGATGCCTTGATACTCCGGGATCATGATCAAATGACGATTGACTTATTTCTCGAGGCCTCTAAAATTTGTATATGTTTTTCTATTCTTATGCCCATGATGAACTAATATCGGTCGATGATCACCGTCTTGTGAGAGTCTTGGCATTTTTCTAGCTATTTTGATGTCTTGATACTCCAAGATGATGATCAAATGGCGAATGACTTATTTTGTAGGCCTCTAAAATTTTGTAAACGTTTCTCTATTCTTATGTCCGTCAATATCAGCCGATTATCAATATGATGTGAGAGACTTGGTATTTTCCATCTATTTGGATGCCTTTGTTCTCGTAATCATGATCAAATGGCGATCGACTTATTTCTTCTCATAAATTCCAAGTTTGGACATCTTTTCCTTGCTTTGATCCTTTATTTTTCCCTTGGATTGGACCACACCGACCGCTATTATGGTGCGGTTGGATTTTTTGTTTTCGTGGCTTTTATTTTCCAAAGAATACTAATTACATGGGTATGGCACGGACATACTTTAAAGGCCTTTTGGAGGATAAAGAGCGGTTGCAAATAATAGTCGCCTTGTCCTCTATTTTTAGAGACACGCCATTTTGCATGCTTTAAAAGGATTCTTGGTTTGGTGTACTTATTAATTTCCCCTGCAGTGCTATAGAGCTTGTCTCCTTGTAGGTTGTGATGAAGTTTGGGCCAGCATCAGCCCCATAATATTGATATTTGGAAACTAATTTATATACTTGCTCTACTTTGCCTTATATCTCACAGAATCTTGGGTTCACATGCCGTCTCTCTTTGAGGCGCGAACCACTTACATGTTTCTCAAATAAATATAATTCCTAGGTACATAGTTCTGATTTTGCCACTTTTTCTCTTTATTATCGATTAGCAACCGTCCATGCCATGAACACCATCACTTTGTCAACACTACTACTTCCTTTATGATGCCATTACCGGTGTAAGGATGTTGGGAGTCCGCATCCGAGAAAAAAACTTTGGTGGTCGTTATAGGTGGTCGTTATATGCTTATCCCTCTTTGGTGGTTGTTGCATACTTTGACTTTACATCTTTTTTAGTTATATAAACAAACCTGGTTAGACATGATTTTTAGACATGATTTTTATTTCTTAATCATGTTGCTTATACTTTTTAAAATATCAAATACTCATGGTTGGAGTTCTTCATCCATTTTTTAAAGCGACCAATCTATTTTGCATTATGACATTGCTAATCATGTTGCTTATACTTTTAAAATATGAAATACTCATGGTTGGAGCTCTTCATCCATTTTTTAAAGCGACCAATCTATTTTGCATTATGACATTGCTACAGTGAATGGATTCTTCTTTTTAAAAAAGGATTCAGGTAACTATTTGAAATATCTACTAATTCATTCCTTCTTAAATCTTTCGGGTAATGCAACTTACTAATGTAAATACGTAATTTATAGCTACATGATTTCTGTGTCTTGCAGGTTGGATGGATGCATTTCGTTGACCATAGCGCCAGCATGACCACTATCATGACTGGCCTTCTTGCTAACAAATTTAAAAAAAGGATAACATTAGTTGGAACAAGCACCAAGGTGAGTGGCTTTTTCATTTTTTTTTTCCTTCCTTGATTTGTGGCCGTTATTAGTTATTACATGTCTATGTACTTCTTCCAAGGGTTTGTTGTTTGAACTCAAAGAAATGAGCTTTCGGATAGAGTTATGCCCTATTCTTTAGGTCATGACATTTTTATGTCTATCTAAACTGACAGGCTACATTTTTTCCAACTTCTACCTAATAATGTTGTTCCTAACTTTTTTTAGTATTCTTGGTCTTCTGTACTTAAATGCAGTGTCACAGACCTCACCTCCTTGCATTTGGGATTTTAGTGCTAGGCCAACAATGGAAGACTACCTTTTTACCTGATAGAAAGGTAACTTCCTTTGTTTCTATTCTCTTTTATACCAGCTATGCAAATAAATTTTACCTTTTGGCCCACCTGTTGTGGGAAAGAGAATGGTGTAAGGCTAATTTCATAAAACATATTGATGTTAAACATCTCTTCAAAGGTACTGGATAGGCCTATTTTTTTTTGGGCAGTTTGAGTACTTATGTTATAGAATCAAAATTGCCTATTTTCAACGACTTGGTAAAGGAGGAAATTTTTTGGAAGCTGTGTTTTTGCTGCCAGGTAGAATCTCTCCAAGTGTAATTTTTGTGCATGAGGTTAGGTTATTGTAGCGAGGTGATCCATACACATTTCTATGTATTTCACCTATACTGGAACACTATGCCTGTAGTTTTTTGCCTTTTGCATTCACCTATGTTTGTTCTCACTGCCTTTGTCCAATGATGAGTGTGCTCTCCTCTTGATGCGAGACTAATTTGAGGGAATAGGGTGGTGCTGTGATGAATTCGCAATATAAATGTTTAGTGTTTCATGCAGCGATCATGGTCATCATTCCACAGTTTACTCCTCTTTATTTTTCTATGTACATAACTGAGACGGTGTTCATAGCTTCTGCTGTTGTTAGAAATAGACAGATCATGCTTCCGATCATATGCGGTATTTCCTGTGTTTCTAATAATTGGTACCTATTGTAGGTGCTTTTGATTTCCTTTTCAGCCTTGCTACGTACAACGCCAATGCATAAATCGCTTCTCTAGGTAAGCTACCACCCTCTTGCTTCTATTGTTTTCACAGCCTATGTTATATTTGCTCAGTGTCGACGCACTTCTTTCCTACCTCATGCCACTGCAGTTACAAGGTCCTGTGCAGTAAGGACATAGTCATCACCAGCGCTTGGTTTTGCTTTATGGCCACGTTTATGTATTGGTTCTATTTACTTTAGTTCTTCCGAATTTTGTTCTACAGACTGCAGATGGTCTTTTGTTTCTCTACTTCTCTGCTCCTGGAATCATGTTTGCCCTGCAAGCAACCTTTTTTTTTTTTTTTTTTTTTTGCAACTCCCAAACCATACCTTGTGTTTTTAACAAAGGGTGTTCATGAAACCCATTTTACTATTTCACAGTTTTCAGGTGCAGTAAATGTTGCTTGCTAAGGGTCAAAGAGCCCCCTAATTGTTTTCATTTATTTCAAAAATTTGCATCAATGTTTTATTTGCTAAGTAAACCTGACCAGTTAAGGATTTAGGTGCCATGTTAGATATTTCCCTCTATTAAGCATGGTTATGACATACATGTACTCTTCTCTACTGCAGTACCTGTATGACATGTTTTGTTTCATCATATTGATTCTTTTATTTTCCCTTCATGCTTCTAATTATGACACTATTGTTACATATGCATATGGTCTTCAGATTTCAGTACTATGGATACAATAAATTGAGCAACCTCTTATTAGCAATATACCACAGATTGGCTGCCTACTTCCTAAAGGAATGCTTTGGTGTTATTTTTTTTTTTTAAAAAAATGGTATCTTGGTGTTACTTAAATACGATATGTGCATTGTATTTCTTTATGCCATGTCAACCATCTAATTTGTGTTTTTTTAATGTCTGATAGTTTTGTCACCCTCAAACTATACAAAGCTAGCCGAGTTCCTTCATCAGAGTTCTTTATAAGAGTTCTTATAAATCTAATAGCTTTCTGGCCCCCAAATGTGTGTCAGTTTTCTATTACTCCTGTTCTTTATTAGAGTTCCTCCATCCAATTGGTGCTCAATCATTGGCGAACAATTAGGAACAATAGAATTCATATTTTGGCCTGATGTCACTACCAGCTGTACTTAGACTGTAAAATATTAACTGTCAACTGCTTGTGTATGTAGTATATATAGAACCAACATATTTGCCTGGGTGCCAGACACTCTAATGTAACAACCTACGTATGCTTATGAGCTTCATGTGTGTAATATTATGATGCAAATTCTGGCCGATCATCAGCATTCATTTTGACGGTGATGCATCATTACACATTGTGCTATCCTAATTTCAATCTGTTGCCTGTACATTTTCCCAGGCCATGCAAGGCAACTATCGGCTGCACCTGCTTTTGTTCCAAAACCCCAAACATATGTAGTGGCGGACGATATCAGCTTTTGTGGTTGTTGTTATTTCTCCAACCCGCTGCATCTGTTTCGACCATGTCGCTCGCTGCACAGAAATGGCTAACAATGCCCTTACAAGAACTTAGCATCCATCTGTACATCACCTGCTGCTAGAATGCCTGCAACCTACCTATGTTGCATATGGCCCTTGGCCGAGCCATAAGGTGGCACTTCTTTCAACCAGTACTGCCTTTGTGTGAACCCTCTCACTGGTCATCAGAACCTGAAGTGAGATGTAATTCTAACCAGTCGCCACAATGCATCTATGAATATGAATGCATGAACCTTACCTGTGGTGCATTTTTTTTTTTTTTCTGCAGACTTTTTGCGGCGCATCTGTTGTCCACATTAATTGCAAAGAAGCTCCCGCATACTTGACCATCTCTCTTAAATATTAAACAGTAATGTAAGAACATATCTATGTCCATGGACCATCTGTGCAATATTATGCTGCGGATTCTGCCTAGATCTCTAACGACCTCTTCCGCGCGCAAAGGCGCGCGCCTTCTACTAGTATACATCCATCCTTATTCGGGTCGTATTGTTGGGCCGGGACAACGTGCGGAGGTGGTGGTGGAGCACAGCTGGTCCGTTCGATTGCAAGGGATGGCAGGGATTTTTTTTTTTTTTTGGAATATAAAAGGGATGGCAGGGATGACGCGACTGCATTTGGCAGCCATGAGTGTTGAGTGTTGACTGCAGGAGATCTCGTTCCCGCCTCGAACTTTCGTGAACTGTGCGCTCCTCCCGGGCCAGCACGCGGCACGACTCCAGCCGGGCAGCCGGGCAGGCGCTCGCGGCAGCCGGCCCTGGCACCGGGCGGCCGCGCCCCCGCCACGGCGTTCCCAACCATCGCCGCCCGCCACAACTGCGAAGAGGTCGTCGGTGTCGCTGGGGCTCGCCACACATGCAGGGGTGACCGCCGCCGTCGCGCATGCATACGCCCGGTGCCCACACCGGGTTAGCACCGGAGACGTCGTTGTGCCCTCGCCCACCGCAAGCACCACCGCTGCCCGCGTTGGACAGCGAGAGACACCGCGCGTGAGTACCACCGATGGCCGGCTACCCGGCCGCGCCGAGGCCGTCGGGACCGACGGTGCCATCTATCTCCTTCCCCGCTACTGCACAGAAGCGCCGCCACCGCTATCCCAAGCCCCATATCTCTCTCTCACGCTCTCTGTTCTCTCTGATGCCGAGCTCGATGGATGAGGACGAGCGACGACATCCAAAGGCGGAAAGGCCAAAGCCAAGCGGACATTCGCCATCCACGTCATAGGAGCCAATGGCCACGCGACACATCACCCACGTGTGGGATCAATCCACAAAAAGTTCACGAAAACACCCACGGAACAGGCAAAAACCAAGACTCTGTTTGATAAACCACGTCCACCGAAATGCTACGTGCGATTGGAAAGTGTATATACACAGACACAGAAGATTAAAGTAAACCCTAGACTTACCAAACCCTTTTCCCACTCTTTTTCCATCATCTAAAATCCAGAATAATTTCCAAGTTTATTTCCATTCGCGTTTTATTGATAAACTTAGCACGTTTTATTGATAAACTTAGCAAATTAATATCTCATTCCCATATTCCCTAAAAAAAAAAAATATCTCATTCCCATCCATCCTAACTCCGAATGTCTGATAATTGTTCCACTAAAAACAAAATAGAAGACGTGATATTTCATACTCTTCTTTTGGATATTGACACCTATGTTCAATTTTGATATTTATTGGATCTAGATACAATATATAAATATTAAATGTCCAAATTTATATATGAGTTATATCGTCATGTTGCTATTAGCACGGGTATTGGACATGTTTGCTACAAGCATGAGTATCGGATGTCCCGGTGCAACGCCGCGACATGTTTTGCTAGTTACAATAAAGAAAAGAAGTCTCCACATATTTTCTCCTTGGTATTTACTGTTTTTGATCTCGTCAACTCGCCGATACGTAGTTATACAACATATATCTTGACTCCTGAGAGCTTTGCTGTTAATTGCGTGTCTCTAAACATGTGTGCTTCCAGAACAGGATACTACGACTAGGGTACCTAGTAGCAGGGGCCGCACCTAGAATTTTGGAGGCCCCGAACAAAATTCATGATGAGGCCCTAAATTTCAAAAAAATCAAAGCATGCTTTCACTTAATTATAAAGCTTCAAATTTATATGGGTTTCACACTACTAGGTATAATAAATCAAATCTTAAAATTAAAAGAGTAAAAACTAAGTATGCAAACAATTAGACCATACAGGCTAAGATAGCGGTGGTGGTAAATTTGTAAATTTAGAAGCCCTCCGATTTTGGAGGCCCTGGTCGCACACTTCGCACACCCTAATCGCCGGCCCTGCTAGTAGGAGGACCCAGAGAGAGGAACGAATGGAAGGCATAAAACGGGAGAAAATCCTATGAATATTCTTGGGGTGCAACAGCTGAGCAGCCTGGACAAGATCGATGGAACTTCCCCAATAATGCGCAGCATGTGCAACTAATCTCCGGCTGTGTGTGCCACCAGCTCTGGCGGCTGGGCTTTCGAGTTGTCGCGGGGCCAGCTGCCTGCGTGCGCGGTCGACCGCCGGCGCGGGGCCGGGCGCATGCGCAGACGAGGCAGCGATCGATGGCGGAGCAAAGGTTGTCTGCCGGCCAGGTTGGCTGAGTACGTTGCCTTCCAATTCCAACACTCTTTGCTGAACGAGAGTATGGCGTTCGAGCCATTTGGATGTAGGGAGATTATATTGGTGTAGGAGTATATTTCCAATTCCAACACTCTTTGCCTTCCAATTCATTGTAATGATGACGGGAGATTATATTGGTGTAGGAGTATATTTTTCTTTAAGACGACAGTGATCGCTTTTAGGATGCGGTGGCGCTCAACTGCTGATTCCTTCATCTTCATACGTTGGGGTGGTAGCCTGGTAGGTTCAGAGTCCAGAGACTCCAGACTGTGTCCACTGGTGCATGCAGCATTGCATTGCAGCTCGCATCAGTCGAGTCTGACGTGGGAACAGCTCCGTGTGTGCTCAACTGGGCACACACTCCGTTGGCAACTTGGCATACATACGAACGCATGATGATATTAGGCCCTTATGATAAGGGAGACGAGTGCCCGGGAGCTTAATTATTCGAAATAAAAATGGCCATTCACTTGCTTTTTCGATAGAATTGGATCAACATACACAGTGCGTTAACTCATTAGTAGAACTCATTACAAACGACTAGGAGATCAGATCAGATGGCTAAAAAACACTTGAACGGTGGCTCGATCAGTTTATGAATCCCAGAATCGATGGGACAAAATCGTCATCCAGTTCCGGCTGCAATGGTACGTGAAGCATGCCCCGTAAATAAAAGAATTATGGTTTGTTTAATGAACGATTTGTGCACCGAATCTTTTTAATCCTAGGGTGTGGGGTATTGGGAGGGCTTCTCCTCACAGGTTTTCCACAAAACCGCTGCCGTTTTGGAGGGCGCCCTCCAAAAAGCTCCAACACCTCTCTTTCTTAATGAAAAATGGCTCTTAATTCGTACTAAACCGTTGAAAAAACATTTTTCTTGGATGAATCTCATATGAAAACAGTTAAAAAAAAGGTGAAATAGTTTGTTGTGTGACTTTCATGATATCTATGTTGAATTATAGTGGCCTGTAAAGTTCATTCCAGAATTAGGATGATGTTACTCCTTCGGTCCAAGAAAGAATGCAAATATGAGCCTTAACAACACTTATTGAAACCTTAAGAAAGCTCAAACTCAATGAGTGCTAATTAAGCATAATCCAAGTCAGGCAGGCCAGCAGGAGGAATAAAAAACAGCAAATTAGCTGGTTCAAAGAAAGTTCAAACTGATCTATACAACCTATTATCATATTATATCGAACCTGTCAATTAAAATGGTTTAAGATTGACCAAATTCTAATAATGACATTCACATCTATTATGAATTAATACGATGCTATTTTACTCCCTCCATCCTAAATTGTAAGTCGTTTGACTTTTTTTTACAACAAGTTTGACCACTGCCTTATTCAAAAATTTATGCAAAATATCACCTTTTTTTTTTTTTGGCTTTCTTTTATTAATAAAAGTTCTTAAAGAATGACTTGAATTTGACAATATTTGCAAAATTTTTTGAATAAAGACGAATGGTCAAACTTGGAGCCAAAAAAGTCAAACGACTTTTAATTGAAATGGAGAGAGTACCTTATATCATAATTATTGTTTACCTATATATAGGTAATAACTTAATAAGATACTAAAAATATGGCACTGTGATAGCAAAATTTTCATGGACAAAGGGAGTCCCTTTGCACTCCGGAATATAACATCTCATCTCATGAAAAAAAAAAATGGAAAAAAAAAAGACGTATTTTGCCGACCCTTCTTAAGGCCTGCCACGCGCCCCTGACTCCCAGTCACTGTCCGTTCGGTTAACAGACTCTGCCTGGGTCGGTCCATCGTCTTCTTCGATTCGACAATTCCCCACGAGAAGATTGCTATATAAAGCAGGATCCGATTCCGGTTGCCCCTGGAACCCTCATCCTCTCCCACGGCAGAATTCCGGTTCCGGCCGCCTCCTATACATAGGCAGCCAGGCTTTCATCCTCCCCCTCTCCCCACACAGCCCAGCAAGCCGCGCGCGGAGGGTGGGGCGTTCGCACACCTCGCCGCGCGTCCTTCGCCTCCCCGCGCCACCACCACAACCGCCGCTCCGTTGCGCCCGCCAACGGTCGGTCACGCGTTTCTGGGGGCGCAGAGAGAGAGAGAACGGGACAGGATGCTCGGGTTCAAGCAGATGACGTGGTCGTCGTCGGCGCAGGCGCAGGCGCCGTCGGAGCAGCTGTGCGAAGGGGCGGCGGCCGTCGTGGCGGCGCGCCAGGGGATGGAGACGCCGCTCACGGCCGTGGCCGAGGCGTTCGAGGAGCTGGCGCGCGGGATGGAGGCCGACAGCGGGGAGCTCCGCCTCGCGCCCTTCAGCGACACCTGCGCCCTCGTCTCCGTGCTCTTCAGCAGCCTCGGGATGGCCTTCAGGTTCGCCGAGATCGAGTACGTCACCAAGGTGAGCGACGACCGACGATCCCGTCCCGCCGATCGATTCCTTCCTTTCGCGATTGCTTCTACGCGACCTTTCCTCTGTATCTGTTTTCGCCTCCCTACCCGATCGTTCGCTTCGCTTGTTGCGATCTCCGTGTCAGGGATCCAAAGATTTTACACGTTTCGATTTGACTTTCATGGCATCTTGAAGCATCCACCGACGTTGCCTCGAGAAATAATAGATTGGATTATTCTACCTTTTCCTTCTTTCTAGTCTAGACTAGAAAAAAAAAAATACATACGTCACCACAAAAAAGAATCGAACTTTGCATTCTTTTCCTTCAACAAAAAGGAAGCGCGTTGATTTGACTCGCAGTCGTCGATTGCGTGCAGACTCTTTGGAAATTTCAATGGTCGGCGTTACGCGTAGTCCCGGCAAAGGAACGCCTCCCCATGTGGATACTGAATACTCATATCACTCATCCATCCTTCCAGGTGAACGATCTCATCGGCGCCGGCAAGTCGTACCGCACGCTGAGCGAAATCCTCGACAAGGACATCCAGAATGACTGCGTGAAGAAGCAGGGAAGCCACTCCCGGAACCTGCGCAGGGTCCGCCTCGGCCTCGGTCTCATCAAGGCCCTCTTCGAGCAGTTCCTCGCCACCGAGTACGTCCTCTTGCATTCAGCCAAACACAAACATCTCTGAACATCTCTGGCCTGTTTGTTCTGTATACAACGTCCGAGATGTCCTTTTGTGTGATGACAACTGCAACTGTCAAGTGCTATGCCCTGTTCGCTTGGCTTATCACCCAATCGTAGGTCAAGATATTTTCCCTCACAAAGACCAAATAAAAGCCAGATTTTCTCTCACAAAGACGACATGTAGCCAGACCGAACAGGGCTCCCTTGGCAGGTAGTTGCTTCGTTTTAAAAAGATATATATTGATAGGTGACTCTGTTCTGTGGCACTTGTTTTTTCTTTCAGGGGTTCATTGTATGATGCTGCTACGACAGCTTATGGACAGGTCTGCGCGCCGTTTCATAGCTGGGCGATCAGGAAGGCTGTTGGTGCTGGCATGTACACTCTTCCAACCAGGGAGCAGTTGATAGTGCGGCTGAACGAAACTGGTAAGCAAACATGAGCATCCACCACGTTTTAAAGCATCATATTACAAGTTTCACCCGTCTTTGAACTTCAATCTCGAAAAAAATGCCTTGATGGATTGATCATGTGTTAACAGTGTCTTTTATTGATTGTTGACGCAGATTCATCGGTGCAGAAGGAGATGAGGAGATACATTGATGCCTCTAGTCCTATCATAGAGTACATCGATAACCTTTTCCTCTCGAGGAACATTAGCCTAGATTGGTGAACTGATCTGAACTGGACTGAAGATGGTCTGTGTAGCTTGTCCACAAGCTGTTGCTGGCACCATCGATTTACTCTGTTCATAGTTATTTATTCAGCCTTGTTGGGTGGTGGATGGATGCTCCCTTTCTTTGTTGCACAAATGGTCTCGTGCATGTGCTGTACAACTACATGATAATTCTAGCACGGCCATTGATATTCTTGCAGACTGTCCATATAGAAATTGATGGATAATGCAATTGACTATTCAGATATCCAAGAGTTCTCTCCCTAGTCCAGCTGATTTCGTTTTTTTATTTTTCCGAAAGCGTACCATTGGCACGTATTGTATTAAGGGAAATTAGAGTTTTACATGTCGCACACATTAGCCAAAAGAATTAGCCGAAGCGCCGCAAAAGTACACATACAAGAATCACCGGCTTTAACGGTGGCGCGATACGGTTGTTACTAAAAAATAAAACTAGTGCGCGACCAGGTTGGCTGAAGGAAGCGTCGGTATCTACGACTCCAGATCAGGATCTCCCACCGGTGCCGCCAACGCACCAGGCCGCATCATGGGGAAGATCTCGAGCAACCGCTGTGGTTTGTCAGATGAACCGCAGTCGTCGAAGTGCTTCCGGAACTTGCTCGCTAGTTCGGGATCGGAGTGCATGACGCCGTGTCGATCGGGGCCCCTCAAGTGCACTGGCGGCACCAACAACGCGTCGTCCGCTGCGAACTGGATCGTGCTTCTCATGCTTCGCCGCGACACGGGCACGTCGTCACGACGCCCACTCATCATCGGCGATCCTCGGACGAGCGGAGGGTGGGTCGACCGCGAGAGGATGGGCTCGTCGAGCGGGAGGGTGAGCGACGTCGGGAGTCTCGGGCGGAGCGGCGGTGGGCACGGCCGCGTGCTCCCCAGCGAATCCCCCGGTGTCGACGGTCTCCCGGTGTGGACCGAGGGCGGCGGGTAGCTCCGTAGCGGTTCCAAAGTCGTCGAACGCCAAGACTCTTCCCCGCGTAGCGATGCAGACGGAGGGGAAGGATTTTGCGCGTTCTCCCGCTGAGGACGGCACAACATCCCCGAAGACTCCATGGAACCTCACGACGATCGAGGGGTCGTGGGGGCACCGTGCACCGGCCGCCGTCCACTTGTTGGACTAGACACGCCACGCCGCTCCGGCCGGCGTTAGCGGAAGCGTGATTTGGCGGCCCGGCCGGTTCTTTGCGGGCGCGGTACCCGATCGTCGTCGACAACCCTTGTTCTTAAACTGCGCGTGGGACCTTAGCAGGTTCTCGCCAATGTCAATGGCGCCGGAGTCGATGAAGGCCGGTACCGCGCCGCCTCCGACACTTCGGCGCCGCGAGAACGGACATGTCGGCGGTGGTGGACGCCGGCGCCGGCCGTCTGGGCCCGACCCCTACGGCCCCTCCACCAAGGGCCGGCCGCGGGAAGCCCGCACCCGACATCGAGGGGGCCGCCGGGCGACGCTGGCGCGCCAGTCCCCGCCCCGATCCTCCAAAGCCTCCGCCACAAGGCGTAGCGCGCCATGCGCTGAGGCGAAGGTGGCTCCAATCGCACCGGCGTGGGTGGCGCCGAGGTCGACGGTCACGCGTGACGAGGGAGGCCACGAGCTTATCAAGCATCGGTCCACCCGGTAGGGCAACATGGCCGCACACGGCACCGCCAGCGGCCCGGTCCGGTAGGCGACGGCCAAGCCTGGTCGAGTCACGGCCACGAGCGAACGCCAACACACGACGGCTCGTGGTCCGAGTCGACAAAGACCGGCGGAGGCCACACCGAATCCTCCTCCGGATGGTGCCCACGCAAGCCCAACAAGAGAGGGGGACGGGCGAGGCTTGGGCGACGATGCCCCAAGCGAAAGAATACGCCCACCCGTGGCAAACAAGAGGCATGGAAGGGGTGGGTCGACGAGCGCCCCCCACGTCCGTCAGTGCGGTCGTGGCCCGGTGGGCGCACTCGCAGAGGAGGCAACGCGGATTTGTAGACGGCAAGCCACACGACGTGATCCTCCGCGGGCGATTGAAGCAAAGGCCAACGAGGTAGGCCGGACTGGCGGTGACGGCGCGAGATGGGCCGCGGGATGATGCGCGACGTGCTCGTGGGGTGGAGGATGCGCCGCCAACCCGCAAAGATCCGGCAAGGTTGCCGGCGGTCCCGCCCCGACGCTGGTGGGCGATCGGCGTGTGGCTCGAGACGGCAGTGAGCGAGACGCGGCCGGGCGTCGATGGAGCGAGTGGATCGCAAGCCCCACGGCGACCCCGTGGTGTGTGCGTTGGATGGCGCCGTTCCGTGGCGCTTTGCGAAAGCGGCCGGGTGCACGCCGTCGGCGGGCGACGCAAGGCGGCGGAGGCCCGTGCCGACTCAACGCCCGAGGCGGAGTCATCAGCACGGGCGCCGACAAAGCCACTGGACGGCGCAGAGGTTGGCGAGTTGGAGAGGCCATGAGGAGCCGCACGAAGGCATTGCGGGCCTGCCACCCCACCGACATCGACGTCGTCGTCACTGTCCCAGTCTCAGTCAGAGACGACGCCCTCCGCCCACCGCATCGCCTTCGACCTGCCCGAGTAGGATAGGAAGCGCGGAGCGGCGTTGAAAATCTCTAGTTTGGTTTTGGTTAATTGGCGTTGGAGATTGGTCAAGCCAAGGTTGGTGCATGGTGGTCATGGTGGATGGGTCGAGGTGATTCAAATGATGATCAAGTGCGCAACTTGGAGTGGTTCGAGGATCAAAATGGGCTCAAGGCAAAGGTATATCCATAGGGCCATTTTGACTTTACACTCAAGACACCATAGAGGGTGTGAGTGATTTAGGATCGATAAGTCGTACTATAAAGAGGAAAAACTATCGTACATATCGGTCCTCATGTGCCTCTAGGTTCAAAATCATTTGCATGCATTCTAACCTAGAGAGCTAACCCGACCTTCGAAATTGATTGTGAAAATGCTAACACACGAGCACATGGTGATGTACACGTGGTGGTGTTGGCACATTTGTAAAGGCGGTGATGTGTTGCAGGGTTGAGATGGATTCGGCGCTTTTGAGAAAATGAAACATCCATTATGCATCGTGGTGATGAAAACATGCTAGTCCTTGTGCTCAAGTTGGTGTGTACTTGTTGGGTAGCATGTCGAAGCAAAGGCGACGAAGAAACACCGACTTTTCAGAGGAATGTCGACCGGACCGTGCGACCGGACGCTTGACCGGACGTTGGGGTTCTGATCGGAGCCTCCGGTCAGGGTGCTTCCGGTCGATTCCAGTAAGCATCGTTTTCGGTCGTTTGGCCGACCGGTGCGTCCGGTCGGTGACCGGATGCTACGACCGGACGCTGGGCATTGGCTGTCATCTTGTGGGTCTGGCTGGTTGTTTTATCGACCGGACGCTGGACCGGTGCGTCCGGTCACCTGACCAGAGCGTCCGGTCAGACTGTGATCGGTGCGTCCAGGTCAGTTCACAGGAAACGTGTTTTTGCCGCCAACATCTCTATTTTGTGTGGGGTTGTATAAATAGGAGTTTGGCCGGCTATGTGAGTCCTCTTGATCATTTTGAATCATTCCTAACATCTCTTGAGCTGAGCAAACTCCCTCCTCCTCTCAACTATTGCTTGTGAGCTTCATTCTTGAGAGTTGAGGAGATCCAAGTGCATATTGCTTTGATCTTTGCATTTAGAGGCACTTGGGGATCGTTGTGAGCCGGTGGATTTCTTGTTTCTCTTGGAGAGCACCACTCCTAGCCGGCTTGGTGATTGGTGGAGGCGTTGGCAAGAGAAGGAGATTGTTCTTGGCCACCTCTGGTTGATTTGTGAAGAGGACCGTGCATCCTCGTCGGGGCGACAAATTGCAAGTAATACATTGCTTGTGTCTTAGGTACCTCTCATTTGCTTTGGGTGCAAGTAGCCTAAAGGCACTTGGCTAGGAGTGAGCTCCACCTTGCCCCCACATGTGAGAAGGTCGGCACAATGGAGAGTAGCTTGACGGGTGCTCAAGTGAACTTCAGGTTAAATCATCGTGTCTCTTCATTGTGATTGTTGTCTTTTGGTGATTGGCCTCATCGTGCTCATATTGTTCATCATCCTATGGTGATTGGTTGACTAGCCTCTACACGTTGGTATAATACTTCCTCTCTACCTTGCATTACATTGACTATATATATTGTACTTGTGTAGAGACAATAGTCTAGTTTGTTAGAGTAATTAGCTTGTTCACCTAGTTGGTAGAGTAGTGAAGATCTCTAGTTTGGTTTTGGATAATTAGTGACACCTAAGGACTAATCTCTCGATGCTAAGTGTTTGACTAGATTGGAGATTGGTCGTGCCAGGAGTTGGTGCATGGTGATCATGGAGGATGGATCGAGGTGATCCAAAAGATGATCAAGCATGCAACTCGGTGGAGGTTTGGAGATCAATTGTCCCCAAGGCAAAGGTATAACCATAGGGTTTTTGATTTCACACTCAAGACACCATAGAGGGTGTGAGTGGTTATAGGATCGATAAGCCGTACTATAAAGAGGGGAAACTTATCGTACATATCGGTCCTCATGTGCCTTCAGGTTCAAAATTCATATGCATGCATTCTAACCTAAAGAGCTAACTCCGCACTTGACGAAAATGTTTTTGAAATGCTAACACATGGTGTCGGGGTGTTCTTCGACGTGTCGGCAACAAGAATCAAGTGGCGGAAGTCGGTTTGGAGCAAAGGCGAAGAAACGGCAACACAACGACGGAATTCGTCCGGTGACGGACTCACCGACGGGAAGCGGGAAAATCTGGCCGGGCGCATCCGGTGTGTCGCGTCCGGCGAGAGAGCATGTTTTTGGCTCCGGTGGTCGGCGGGGCGACGGACCCACCGGCCGGAAGCATCCGGTCTTGGCCGGACGCGCGACGGACGCCACGGACGCGAGGGGTCGAGCGCTGGTTTGGGGTTGTCGGTTGTGATCGGACCCACCGACCGGACTCACCGGTGAGTCCTGGCCGGTCGCCCCGGCCAAAGCGAAAATCGTGGATTTCACCCCAACAGACCACATTTCATGGTGTGGCCTATTTATACCCCTTTGGCTGCCTCATGCTCTCCCTCTTGGTCATTTGAATCACTCCTAACATCCTAAAGTCGAGCAACAACCCTCCCTCTCTCTCATTCTTGCTTGTGAGCTTCATTCTTGAGAGAAAGAGGTGATCCAAGTGCATTTACATCGAGTTCTTGCATCTAGAGGCACTTGGGGATCGTTGTGAGCCGGTTGGTTTCTTGTTTCTCTTGGAGACACCGCTCCTAGCCGGCTTGGTGATTTGGTGGAGGCGTTGTCAAGAGTTGGTGATTGTTCTTGGCCACCTCCCAGCGAAATTGTGAGAGGATCACACACTCCTCGTCGGAAGACAAAGTGCAAGGAATACATTGCTCGTGTCTTGGGTACCTCACTTGTGAGTGGTGTGTTGAGGCTAGCAAGGGCACCGCCTAGCTCAAACACCATCCTTGTGTTGGTCGGCACAACCGGAGAGTAGCTTGTCTGTGTACAAGTGAACTCCGGGTGAACAAATCATCGTGTTCATTGTCTCCATTGGTGATTGGCTTCATCCATTGATTGTGATTGTGTTTTCTTCCCCACGGTGATTGGTTCATTGCCTCGACACGTCGGTATAACAATTCCTTGCTCTTGCATTTACTTACCTAGCTTACTTTGAGTAGAGAGCTAGCACTTGCTTGTTTAGTTGTTCTTGCTAGCATAAGGACCATATTTATGATTGCTCACTAGTTAGAGTAGTGACATAGCAATTGAGTGACATAGAGATCATAGAGTTTATTTAGAATTGTCACTAGAGGCTTGCAAGACAATAGAGCTAGTGCAAACCGCGATTACGCCTTTTGTTATACTAATCGGTTTGTTAATTGAGCTTGTAGAAAATTTGTATAGGCTATTCACCCCCCCTCTAGCCATCTAGGACCTTACAAGTAGTGACTTATCCATTTGTGTGAATTAGAGACTCTAGCAACTAGAATTGTTGATAGGAGGCTTGCCGACAAGTAGAGCTAGAGCAAACGCATTTACGCTTTGTTATTTACTAACAAGTTGCTCCAAAGAATTTGTAGAATTTTTATTAGGCTATTCACCCCCCCCCCCCCGTCCTAGCCATTTAGGACCTTTCAAGTGCTCTAATGGATGAGTCCTCTAGACAGTGAATGAGGAGCTGGTATGCATTTGTTTTAATCCTCTTGATGCTGAGTGTATCCTAAATATTCCCCTAAGCCATAACTGTGTCCCTGATTGTGTGTCCTGCCCATTTACAAAGACTGGTATATACACGGTAAAATCGGCATACATCAAGGCAAAACGTGAGGCAGTACATCTAAAGGCTAGTGTAAAGGGTAAGGGAGAGACTTCAGACCAAGTGTGTTGTGCAAAAGATTGGAAACATCTATGGAGTATCAAGGCTCCACCTAAGATGAAAAATAGTTACGTGGCCACATAATTGTCTCCCAACTAGACAACAACTTAGAATGAGGAAAATCCTTGCTGATGATTTGTGTTGCCATTGTGGGAGAGATGAAACTATAGAACATGCCTTTCTCTCTTGTCAATATGTTTCTGAAATTTGGAGAGAATTGAGGAAAAGGTGTGGCTTAAGGAAACTTCTAAAACAAGTGTTGTCTCCTCGACAATAAATTTTTCGAACTTTGGCAAGTCAGAAGAGTGAGAGGCTACCATTCTTGTCATAGCTTTTTGGCACATTTGGGAAGTCAAAAATGCAATTAGAAATGGAGAAAAAGAGATGCATCCTCATTGTGTAGTTGAAAAAGTGACTCGCTTATGTTGACATGGTGTTGTTGCATATGTATGAACCCACATCATCCCTAACAGTGTGACTCCCTTAAAGCGAAAATGTTGGGATCCACCACCGAGAGGATGCGTTATGATAAATGTTGATGAGTGTTTTAGAAAGATAATTGGATGGGTTTGGGCTTTGTGACCGAGACCATAGAGGAGACTTTTTGGTAGCTTGCAAGAAGAGCATCAACAAGATCTCAAATCTGGACTAGCGAGATGCTATTGCTTTCGTGCAAGCAATCCTTTTTGCTTCAGAGCTTCCATATAATCAGTCGTCATTGCAAATTGACTGTTTGTGCTTAATTCAGAAGCTTGATCGAAAACCACAGATCGCTCCCATATCAAAATTATTAATCAAGATATCAAGAAAGCGGCGGCGTGTGTTTCTAATGTTTTCTTCTCTTTTATTCATGTACCAAGACAATTTAACACGGTTGCTCATGTTTTTTTTTGGGTCACCCGATCAAATTTCCGATTCGGTTTGGTTTGATGTAGCTCCAAAGTCCTCTAGGCTTCTTTATGTAACGATTGGTTAATTCAATGAAAGGCAACCTTGTTTATTCTAAAAAACATTCACGTGCTAGGGTTTTGGCTAAGAGAAGTGTGTGTACCGTAGAGAATCCTTTTCCTCGCATCCTCCCGGCCGCCGCCAACACCACCACCGCCATGATGCAATGGTGAGCTGCGCCGGTTCGTCGTAGGGGTCAGCTCTTTTCGATCTCATCTCTTTAAACCTCTCGTAAAATCTCCCCATGATTTTCATTATGATGTGTATCCGTCAAGTGAGGTCGCTGGAAAAGCTCTTCGTCGTTGCGCCCCTGCGATCCCCCTGCCGCCGCCGCCGCCAACGAAGATAATTCGTAACCGTCCTCTTGATCTCTCGTAATCATTATCTCTTTGGCACTGATTTCTTGTATATGTGAAGTTAATTTCATTTATGTTCATATTTGAGTTACATTCGTCATCATTTTCAACTTATTTTAAAAATATGTGTGATTAATTTGAACAATGTTTTTTTAGGAGACACTCTCTCTGAAGATAAGGAGTTTTTCTGTCTGCTTAAAAAGTTTGTCCATGAAGTGTTGGATGTCCTAAGACTGTTGGTTAATCACTACTAGCTATATCTTAAGCTGGGGTATGTGTGAACACATGGATGTTATAGTGCTTAGTTTCACATGTGCTCTCAATTTTTTTATTTTGTTCACCACTGAATTATTTTGTATGCTTGCTAATAAACTACATTTGTCTTGTGTGTTAACTACTACTATTCTTTAAGAATCAATGTTTGTGACACCATTCAAGGGACCTCTCTCGATTCTCACAAGAGAATAATGAATAAGAGAATGAATTAGAGTTTGACCTAGGGGTCGTGGTGTCTATTTATATAGGGACCTAGGGTGAATGACAACCCTTGGATCAAACCGACCTTAGCAACGATTTAGATCTAATATTGAAGTCGGTGGTTGGAAGGTTCCGTAGCAGAGCCTCATTGGTGGGGCCAGCGACAGACACATCCAACGCGACGCAGGCGTCATCTCTCTCGTCAGGTGGGGACAAACTATGGTGGGTGCGTAGATATCATCATTAGCTTTCCGAGTAGTACTAGTTCACTGAGAATGGAGTCCGGATAAGGAAGTTATGGTCGTTTTGGTGAACCTCGCCTCCCGCAGTGATATCTTTTGATTTCGGCTCCAAATATAACAAACGATATATCCATTTTGATAGTCTTGATGAGCCCGTCATAGTGGTGCACACTAATCCAGCATTTTAGATGCTTTTATACCGTGAAAAATCATTTATCCTGCAAAACAATTGAGAACACCAAAACTTGTGGAACTCTGTCGGGTTTAACTCATAGTCTATGTTGATATTCAAATTAAGCCCTTGTCTCATGTTTAGTTGATGGTTTAAAATAGGAGTTATCTAGCGTCAACAGGCTCCTAGAACGAGCAAGTCCAGAAGCACACTTCCTACTGGCATTCACGCACATTCGGTTCCCTGGAGAACCATCACTCCACCATATCGGCACTAGGCGCAATCACCATAGTCTTGCCTTCTAGGGACCTAGGATATGTCCCTCTCCGTAAGGCCTTGTAATCTTTAGAGGACCTAGGAACCGTTCCTTGTCCTAGAAGAATTTGTACTCATTCTAGGACCTAGGATTTGTCCTTCTAGAACAACTTGTAATCCCGTACTACAAGCACTCCTGTGCTGCTTTGTCTTGATTCATTCCTATTCTTTTTTTTTTTTTTTTTTTTTTTTGCTTTCTGCAGCATGGTCAGCCGCACTAACCTTATGCACTGGATTGTCGCGGCGCTCTCATGTGGTTGCCGCCGCGGGGCACCAGAAGTTGATAGGATCTCTGACCAGCAACGAGGGGCTCAGGTTTGGAGTGGTTAGTTGAGCACTACTTAAGCACCTAATCCTTTGCTACAGAATTGATGGAATGGGACCTTAGTGAACAAAAGCCATAACTTACAAATACGCTTTTTCTTTGAAAAAACAATGCTTTCCTGCACTTTCACACCTTTTGCCTCTGAATGCACAATCCAATGACTGTTTGGTTCCTTATAATTTTAGGTTGTGGCACGATTCAACGAGGTCGTGACAAACTTGTTACTGCAGGGTGCCCTTGAAACTTTCGAGCGATACTCTGTTAAAGCAGAAAATATAACAATATGTATCTTCTCTCTTCTGGTTGGTTGAAGTTGTCCAGTGTCATACTGATGTTAAAGAATTTCTTGCAAGTAATGTTGATCCTTAAAGCTTTATCACAACTTTTGTATACTTCGGCTCCATCCTGATGGTTTTTTTCGTAAGGACCCATGAGCCATATATAAAAGAACTATCTTGAGTGGTTAATGTACTATTTTTTTTAAAAAAAAAGGGTTAATGTACTTGATAGGGTTGACTTTTTCACTTCTAAGGCCTTGTACTTCGTTGATTTAATTGTTCATGGTAAATATTCAGGAATAGTTGGAAATGTAGTTTGTAAGGGCCAATATATATGTTTAGTTATTTTCTTACTACCAGCCACAATTCTTTATTGCTGCTATGATAATGACTGATAGGTAGCTCGTCATTTCATGATATTGTCTCTGAATTTTTCTCATGTACATTTGATGAATGCCATGTTTATTAATGTTAGGTTAATCACCAGTAGTATTATACCTTGAATTGTTAAAAAAAAATGTCTTAAAATCTGTAGCATAATATGCACTTGAATAGGAATGCTGCTACCATATAAAATCTTTGTTACAAAAAGCATATAGAAAATTGCACCATGTAGAATGTTACTCTTCATCTGCAAACATGACTTTAAACAATGTCTGTGATGAGCTACACAGTTCTATATCTGTACATACATACACTTCTAAAATGTTTCAGAAAACTTCTGGAAAACGCAATTTGACTCAGATTCAAGTTCTTCTTTAGGTTGTTAGTGTTCCTGGAAGCTTTGAAGTTCCTATAACATCACAAAAGCTTGGGAAATCTAGAAAAATTGGTGCGAGTTTGTGCATTGGAGCTCTGGTGAGATGATTGTTTGATTAGTTTCATGTCAATTCCACATTATACATTTGATTTTTATTGCTTTGTACTTCTCATTTGATGTTGATTTAGCTTGTTGAGTAACTAGCATTGAGTATTGACCCTTCAAGGGTTATGTTCCAAGTACGATAACAATTTAGATATATTTTCTCAGATTTTACATTATCTATCCCTATGAATTGTGCACATGAGGAATTATAAAGAAGATTAATAGACATGTGCTTTTGTAAACTAACCTCTGAACATCTTTCTGGAACCGATCCTTCTTTAATTTTACAATGAGCTGTGAATTGTTACGTCCACCTGTCAATTAGAACTGATAAAGAAAACAAGGAACTCTACAAACCATTTAATGTTTCAATCTGGTTTTTACTTGTGAAACCATTTGATAGTGCATGGCTTGACATCTCGTTGTTCACATGTCTTATCCATTTGAAAGTTATTACATATGTCAATGGTTGTATCAAATAACATCTCTCTAGGTAACAATAACTATATTGTCTACCGAATTGTGTCATTATTTGGCCCTTTTATTCACACTTATCATGATACTTGTGTGGTAATATCAAATCGAACTTATTTTTTACAAGGTCATTGGTAGCATTTAGCAGTAGCTGGTTCTTTCTAATTGTGGAAGTGTTCCTAAAAAATTGGTTTGAAGATTAGAGGTGACACAACCCACTATGATGTTGTTGCAAACTCAGCTGCATCAGGTGTACTCGATGCTGGATTATCTGCTGGTATGTTGTTATCAGTTCTTCACCCCTTGTGTCATGCAGTTGAGAGCTTCGTGTCTCATCTGGTGTAATTTTAAAAAGGTTGTCTAGCTAGCATGTTTCTGTAGGTATTGAGACTTTTTTTTATAGTTTAATTGTTTCTCAGCTGGTCCAATACGCCATTGTAGTACTCATAATAAAGCGCCCCTGCCATTGCTTCATCAGATGCAATCTCGACTCCATCGACATTGAAGCGGTCAATTCGGTTTCGCCTCTGCCTATGACAGGCCTGTAGGTGGTAGAAACGCGTGTTCGCGTCACCCTCGGCCAGAATTGCTGTCTGAAGCATTGCCGCAACAACTGTGCGGAGAAGGGAGGCCAGGCCTAGCACACGCAGCTTGCAACATGTTCTCATCTGATTTTCCCAAGTGTCCAGGTCACGTGCCTCTCTCGTCGAGTCGAACGGAGGATGATCTCCCGACCATCGCCCGTTCAAGCCGGATACTGCCAATACTTTTGGTGCTCCACCTGCCAGCCCCGCCACGCGCTCGCGTAACTTGAAGTCCAAGACGTGGGGATCAGCTCCAAGAAGCGTGGGCGCCAAGCCGCCACCACATCCGTGAATCCCAAGCACATTCACCCAAAACGACTTCGAATCGGAAGCGCCATTTAGAATTTATGGAGCCAAGTAGCTAGAGAAGCAATGGGCAATGATCAACAATTTGACGATAACGGTTTGAGCACCACATTGGGAACTGCAAGAACCACTCCGCAAGAGCGAACAACTGGGTCAAAATTCCATGGTTGGACGCGGTCTCTCATTGGACCAAGTGTAACGGCGACCTATCCGGTCGATCTCCTAAAGATGTGCCCTGTCAATGAAGGACCTGAAATGCCTCATGTTCTGTCGGTCCAGACGCCCATTGTTCTTATCAGCCGCTTGATAAATAAGATTAAAGTCTCCATAGACCAACCACGGGCCCTGATGAGATTCCTTGAAATGAAGGAGCTCCGCCAAAAATTGCACCTTGGCCTCATCAGATTGCGGCCCGTACACGACTGTAATCCACCAAGCAGCAGTCGGCGATCCCACCAACCGTAGCTGTGCTGAGACGCTGAACTGTGCACATTCAGTAGCGAGCACCTCCCAAAGATCCTGTTTCCAAACCAAGCGTAACCCCACGGGCGCCGAGGGGCGTAAATACAAATTTATACACGCCGCAAGGAATTCATTTGCCAGACGGCGATCGATCACAGAAAGTTTCGTCTCCTGGAGGCAGACGATGGCCGGCCGGTGCGTTTCCAGCAGAGTAGAGACCACATTCTTGCGTGCACGGTCGTTTAAGCCGCGCACACTCCACAAATGTAGCATAAAGTGGGTGTCATTGGGGGAACAATTTTGCGATGGGACGGCACAACTCAAGCCTCCGCCTCCCAAGACCCTCAAGGTTAAGGTCCATGGAAGAGAGATCAAATGCCCCATCCAGCAAGATCTCAAAACGCCGACGCTTAGATTCCGACACATGCCGCTGGGAAGGTTGCCCACACCTTCTCCTCAATGGCGGCAGGTGCTTCTCCTTGTTCAACATGCACTCCTAGCTTGCGCAGCAGCAATGCCTGGGCCCGTAGGGTGGGCCTTGGCTGCCCGCGGCGCGGTACGCGCCACCCCTCGCCTGAGTGGTTAGAAGCCTCGTCCCCGAGCGCCATAGTCTTGGGCGTGACTTGATAATCGGCGAGGGCAACGGCACACAAATCCTGCCTCAATCTCCTGCCGCCGCAAGGGGCGTAGGGTGAGCCTCAACTTCATCCTCCGAAGACGCCAACGGCGCGGCTCCCACTATCCTCATCGCCAACAGGGGGTCGGATGTGCCCAGAGGAGGGGTAGGTGCTGGGCTGGAGCTGGGATGATGAAGTGGCCAGCTCGCATTACGCCACATCGCCCACCCGCCGGAATCGTCAATGAGGTCGCGGGCCGGATCGTGGGGAGGCGCCTTCAAGCCGGCGAGCTCACACCTGGAGCGCAGCATTTGGTCCACCAATCATCATGGTCGGGTGGTGGGCACTGAGCAGAACGGCCATCCTGCAAGAGTTGCGGCGCCACTGACAGGATAGGCCCATCTAAACTATGCAAAGACATGGTCTTCTTTTTTGAAATAAAGGACATGGTCTTCTTATCTTACTTTCCTTCATTCATGGATCTATGCCTAACATGAAGACATAGGTGCTCCAAGTTTTATTCTTTTTGAAAAACTATACAATATCTACAAATTTAGATAATTTAATAGTTCCATTGTTTTGGTGTGCTCGGTAGATTTGCCTGTTTGCCTAGCCTTGTGTGCATGGGCAAAAGCTTTGCTTTGTTCGACTCAGGTAAGCCAATTTAGCTCTCCTGCTTCAATAAGGATAATCATGCTAAACCTCCAAATATGTGGTCTAAAGTTAGCTCTAAATTTTAATTCATGTTACATGGAGCTTTAGACTAAAAAATGAGCTAAAGTGTCATAAAATTTTTAGAACTAGACATGCTGGGGACCTAGATAGCCTTGGTTAAACCCGGGTGTGGAAAACAACCGCTCACGAGTTCGATCCCCATCGAGGGCGGACTTACGCGCCCATTTTCTACTACTTAAAACAAAGCCCCTAGTTCTCCTAGGTTGGGTCGCATTATTATTTTTTTTAGAACTAGACATGCGCTTATTTCTATTTCTTTCGTTGGGTGATTTGCATGACTCAAAGTTCTTGACAAGAAAGAGACGGGGATCCCTTTTCTCCGGGAAAACACAAGAAACCAACTCCATTTTAGTATTACATGAAAATTCAAGAAAACCCCAAAATTATATATACCAAGAAGAAAAAGGAGAAATATCTTATCTCATCTCTCTCCCCGCCCTCCGAGCTCGAGACAGCCACAGCCAGGAGCTCGCTCCCCGCCTCCACGCTGCAGCTCAGCTTCTCCACGTGACCTCACACATTCACCGTGCCCCCGCAGCCTCAACTCAGCCTCTCATGTCTCTCCTCGCCTCCCCCACGCCGTTCGGCGCGGCCGCCATCCGCCGCCGCGTCGCCCGCTTCCTCTCCTCCCTGCAGGTGCAGGTGCAGGCGGTCGCGCCGCGCTGCTCGTGGCCCTCGCGCGCCGCGGCGGGGTCTCGTCCCGCACGCAGCGGCGCCTCGAGGAACGCGGAGGCAACAAGAAGCGCCGCGGCGGGGTCGCGGCGCCCGACGTGGACGAGGACGCTGCGGCGGAGTCCGGGGCGCCGGCGGAGTGGGAAGGGGAGCCGCTGGGGTTCGAGGTGTCGACGGAGCCCATGCCGCAGCTGCCGGACCCGGAGACCCCTGACTTCTGGGAGGGGCCTCAGTGGGAGGCCCTCGGCTTCTTCGTGCAGTACATGTGGGCGTTCGGCGTCGTCTTCGGCGTGAGTGCCTCCTTCCCTCTGTGTGTCCTCGATGCAGTGCTCTGCTATCCCTGCACCACTAGTCTGGGTGTTCAGAAGGCCGGATTTTATTACCCATTATCTAAAAAAAAAGAAGTCGAAGCATTCCCTATCTTTTTCCTGAATGATATGATATCCACGATAATTGGACACGTCTATGATTCCATTCTCTCTTACGTAGAACTGTCCTGCATATAGAAACTCAGATTAGACACTAGTATCAACCAATGCATTCTGAAGTTTTAAACGTTAGCGGGCAACTCGTGACTAGAGAATTTAGTATTGCAAGTATAAAAGTGTGCATTTGTCTTCAGCTTGGTGCGTAACTTCACGCACAACAGAGTCCCTTTGAAGTGCCAGACTCACAGCTATTCTTTTGTTTCACCAGCTGTTGAATTGAACAAGACAATCCTGAATTTTGGTAATTATTAGGAGCAGCCATACATCCTTGCTGAAGCCTGAACTTGATTGTCATGGAAACTGCCAGTGATTTCCAAAAACAAAATGGACAATTCACACTTTACAAACACAGTTCCTTGACACCTTTTGTGAGCTCTCACTTGCCGATTCATGTTGCTTGCTTGTGCATGCAGCTCGTTGCTTGTGGTGTCGCTGTGGCTACCTACAACGATGGGGCAACAGATTTCAGGGACACGCCTGCGTACAAGGAATCCCAATCACAGGAGTTCCCTGAGGATTCAGAATCATCAAGCGCTGATGTGTTTGAAGGCAATCCAACTGAGGTTGCACCAGCTCTTGAGTAAGAGGATGCACACGGAGAAAAGACTCGTCTCTCTATTCAAGCTATAGGGCTTTGCGTTTGCAATAGGCAATAAGACATGTAAAAGGCCTGGTTGAAATCTTGATGCTACGAAATTTGGCTGGTTTAATATTGTCTACTGAATTTTCCATTAGAATCGAATATAGATGGCTAGTGGTGATAGGATTCAACTGTACTTGTTATACCCCAAAAGTAGGGGGAACGAAAGATAGCAAGCATTGCTGTCTTCCCTGTATTCTGCATTCATCCTGCCTCTACGATGGCTTTTCTGGCACATAGTCCAAGTAAAATGTATAAAATTCAAATAATTCCATAATTTACATTATGTACCAGCACAATTCATAGTTAAGGAACATGTGGCATATCAGACATGTTCTAGGGGGAGGCTCGGAGCTCGTCTGACATGTATCATCTTTGTGTATAGTGACTTAGTGAGCACCCAAAGTTAGGGAGGCACTGCTGTACAGAGCTACTCGTAAAAAGCTTAGCTGAGTTGGCTCAACCGCTGAAGGCCCAACCAACCCAGTACCCACGGGACGAGCACACAAAAAAGAGCCATTGCCGGAACGGAATTACCAGGCAGAAGGGGAACCATCGTTAAAAAGTGAACAAACAAATGTACACGCTACTGTTCTTGAGCAATCAACAACAGCATATCTTTTCATGATCCGAGACAAAAAAAAGAGGACGAGGGCCGGCCTCTTTCCTGAGCTCCTTCACACGATCCATGGCGCTGGTGGTTGCGCACGAGAAAGCTACACGGTGGCCGGCCGGCCGGCCGTCCGTCCTCCCTCTACATATTCTTGCTGCCCGCTTGTCATTTCCCGGCATCTCAAAGACGCTTACGCATCCATTAGGCTGGTGGCGACCAATGGCTGCGACCAACGGGTGATCGCAGTGATCGGTGGAGGACGCGGCGCACCTGCTGACCCTGCTGGCGCCTCTGCTCGTTGTGGCGCTCGTCGCCGCGGTGATCGCGTCGGCGTGGGCGGATGGGAGCATGCGCGGGGCCGAGGCGCAGGTTGAGGTGGACGCGCAGGCCGGGGAGTGGGCGCGCTACGTGTTCGGCTCGGAGGCCGCGGAGTCCGCCGCGCCGCGCCCACTCCCGTTGGCGTGCCAAAGGGAGCACGGCTGAACTCTACTCCTAACGGTAGCCTGCCGCGTACAACGCAGTTTTTAACTTTTTTTCTTCGCTTATTATGATGTTTTTCGCGTGTTCCAGCCATCCATCCAGGTAGAACGGATCAAATATTATGGATCCAAGTATCCAACTATCCAAGGTCGTTGCAAACTTGCAAGTGCCTGTTCTATTGATTTAGTAGTGTTCCCGTTATTTACAACGCATCACGGTTCCGTCCGAACAGTCGAACACCCAGAAAACTCTACAGCTCGTCGGGCGGAATGCTCTAGTACATGGAGCTCGTCGCGAACACGAACGCGAACACTCTACAGCTCGTTGACGTCATCCTCGTCCTCGGCGGCGGTGGACCCGGCCGACTTCTCGTACACCTGCTTGATGATTGGGCCGCACACTTCCTCCACCTCCCTGAGCTTCTCCTCGTAATCCTCCTTCTCCGCCGTTCGTCCCGCGGCGCCGTCCTGCTCCTCCAGCCACTCCAGCGCCTCCGCCAGTGCGGCCTCCATCCGCTCGCGGTCCTCCTCGCCGACCTTCCCCGCCATGCCGCCGCCGTCCCGCACCGTGGCGCGCATGCGGTACACGTAGTTCTCCAGGCGGTTCCGCGCGTCGACGCGGTCCCGGACGCGGCGGTCCTCCTCGGCGAACTCCTCGGCCTCGCGCACCATCCGGTCGATCTCCTCCTGGCTGAGCCGGCCCTTGTCGTTGGTGATGGTGATCGACTTGGACCGCCCGCCGGCCTTGTCCGCCGCGGTCACGTGGAGGATGCCGTTCTCGTCCACCTCGAAGGTCACCTCGATCTGCGGAACGCCGCGGGGCGCCGGCGGGATGCCCGTCAGGTCGAACCGACCCAGCTCGCGGCAGTCCTTGGTCAGGCTCCGCTCGCCCTCGAACACCCTGATCGACACGGTCGTCTGGTGGTCCTCGTAGGTCGTGAACACCTGCGACTTCTTCACCGGGATCCTCGTGTTCCGCGGGATCAGCTTCGTCATCACGCCGCCGGCCGTCTCGATCCCCAGCGTCAGCGGCGTCACGTCGAGCAGCAAGATGTCTGGCCATCACAAACAAGGAGAGAATTAATTTTGTGTCAGCGTCCAAACAAATTCATCACACAAGCAAATAAGAAAGTGAAAGCATTATTAATTACCTTTCGTCTCGGCGCCGCCCTCGCCGCTGATGATGCTACCCCCTGGACGGCGGCTCCATAGGCCACGGCCTCGTCGGGGTTGATCCCCTTGGTGGGCTCCTTGCCGTCGAACATCTCCGTAAGGAGCTCCTGCACCTTGGGGATCCTGGTGCTGCCGCCGACGAGCACAATCTCGTCGATGTCCGACTTCTTGAGCTTGGCGTCGGCGATGGCCTTCTTGACGGGGCCCAGCGTCTTCTTGAACAGGTCCATGTTGAGCTCCTCGAACTTGGCCCTCGTCAGCTGCTCCGAGAAGTCGACGCCGTCGAACAGGGACTCGATCTCGACGCGCACCTGGTGCTGGCTGCTGAGCGCGCGCTTGGCACGCTCGCACTCGCGCCGCAGCTTGCCCAGCGCGCGGCCGTCCTTGCTGATGTCCCTGCCGTGCTTCCGCTTGACGAGGCGGATGAAGTGTTCCATGACGCGCTGGTCGAAGTCCTCGCCGCCGAGGTGCGTGTCGCCGCTGGTGGCGAGCACCTCGAAGACGCCGTGGTCGAGGCTGAGCACGCTGACGTCAAACGTGCCGCCGCCGAGGTCGTAGACGAGCACGTTCATCTCCGCGCCCTTCTTGTCCAGCCCGTACGCGATGGCCGCCGCCGTGGGCTCGTTGATGATCCGCGGCACGTTGAGCCCCGCGATGGTGCCGGCGTCCTTGGTGGCCTGCCGCTGCGCGTCGTTGAAGTAGGCCGGCACGGTGACGACGGCGTCCGTGACGCGCTGGCCGAGGTACGACTCGGCCGTCTCCCGCATCTTGGACAGGATCATGGCGCTGATCTCCTCGGGGCTGAACGTCTTCCGCTCGCCGCCCTTCATGGGGACCTCCACGTACGGCTTGCCGCCCTTGTTCACCACCTTGTAGGGGAGGTACTTGACGTCCCGCTGCACCTCCTCGTCGTCGAACCGCCGGCCGATGAGGCGCTTGATGTCGAAGATGGTTCGTTGAGGGTTGAGCGGCGCCTGGTTCTTGGCGGCCTCGCCGACGAGGCGCTCGTCGTCGGTGAATGCCACCCACGACGGCGTGATCCGGTTGCCCTGGTCGTTGGCGACGATGTCCACGTGCCCGTTCCGGTACACCCCGACGCACGAGTACGTGGTGCCCAGGTCGATGCCGATCACCGGGCCCGACGCCGCCTTCCCCTGCTTGCCCTTGCGTGCCTCCGTGCCATCAGCCACCCCGCACAAGTACCCTGAGCAAACAAGAGAGAGCAGAACGAGAGCTAGAATAGTGGGCTTCGTCTTCATCGCCGGATGAGCTTTATCTCGATCGGATGGATGTTCAGTTGATCAGTTCGTCTTGTGTCACTTGCGAGTTGCGAGCTGTGTGCCTTGGTCGATTGGTTGATTCATCTGTGATCCTCCAACGGGAACAGCGATCATATATAGGTTCGGCCGTCGCCACTCGCCGGGATGAGCGTGGTAGTCGCCAGAGTGTTCTGGCCCGTGCCGGACCTCCACCGCATAGGCACCGTCAAAGACGGTCCACGTGAGGTACCCAATGCGGCGTCGCCACGTAGCAGGGTAGCGGTGCGATCAGGTACTTCGATCTGGCCAGAACGTTCGGGGTAGTGAGTGAGTCCCACGGCCACCGCTGGTGCGCTAGGCGCTTACCGACGGGGCGGACGAGGCCTAAGCCAGGCTGGTTTTGGTACAGGATTGGGCTAATGATGTCAGGACATTTGGGCCACGGTGAACAAACTGATGGGCTAGGTTACCAATTTGTTCAAAGTTCAATATTCAAATTCGAACTTCCTGAGAACGAGCGCTAGCTCAGCTGGTCGTGTCGCTGGTGTGCGAACGGCTGGTCGCGAGTTAGATCCCCTGGATCGCTCGCGTTCTCACCGGGAACAGTAGGTTCCCAACCCAATCTTCGCTTTCGACAGTCCGATCGTTTGCCTCTTCGGCGTGGTTCGTTCAACGGGAATACGACGCACCTCGTCGTCTACGGAGTCATTCCGGTGATTTCAGGAAGGACGCGATCTTCAGTCTGAGTTTAGTTATAGGTCTGTTTGTAGTGTGTGTGAGGTGTGCGTGTGTAGTGGTGTGTGTTTGTATGAGCGTCTCTATACTACAAATTGCACCCGGATAAGAGGCAACTCAAAAAAAAAAAAAAAAACGAACTTCCAAGTTCCGATATCTATACGGAATTTCTAATCATCAGTCGGCTGATTATTTTGTTTGTCATCTGATTCTTTTTTTTTTTCGCGATAACGCCTTGGCGTATTTTTCATTAAAGAAGAATAGAGTTTTGAGACAACAAGAGGGGATAACGGTAGTCGAGCGATTACGAACCCCCCAACCCCACAGCTCAAATATGGATTACATCTTAAAAGAATTTAGCGGCGTTGGATGGAGCTAGCAAAAAGCAATCAGCCACCAAACACAAACGGCGGCGACACGCGCCTAAAAACCGGCTGCAGTCCAATCATCGAGCTCTTCCCCGGATTTGAAGCGAAAGCGTAGAGGTGTCTTGGCTTGATTGTTGAAAGTTCGCGCATTTCTTTCCTTCCATAGCACCCAACCGAAGGCGAAGAAAAAAGGAGTCAAACCCCCTTCTCATTTGTTTTTTGGAACCGATTTCTGCCGTATCCACCATTCCATTGTGTTGACTTCAACGGGCGAGATAATGTCATGGAGGTGTAGTTTGTGTAGCCGGATATGCCACACCTCCCTGCTTAGGCCACAACCTAGAATGATGTGATCCATCGTCTCCGGTGCTTGGTCACACATGATGCATCGGCTCGAGTCTTGCAATCCGTGGACGGAATCGTCTCTCGGCTGTCCAACATCGGCCATGCATTACGAGCCGGAAGAAAAAGCGAACCTTTGGCGGTGCGGATGTCTTCCAAATTTCCTTTGCGCCCAAAGGTGCCGAGGACCCAATGAACATGGCCCCATAAGTTTGAAGTCGCCGCCGAGTGCGGTGATCTCGGTGAATCTCCAATTGATGATGTCCGGATTATCCGTAACTCCACTTCTTCCAGCCGGTCACACAATTTGCACACATCCAAGAGGAGTGCCATAGTGGCCGCCCAGAAATATGCGACCCAAGCATCACCAGCCCAGGCGTTAGCCAATGCGCTCTCATCTTCCTTTTTTTTCGGACAGTACATGCCTTTGCCGGTGCGATCGTGGCAATGCATTCCCCATTTAGCCGATTATCACTCGGGGAAATAGGTTGAGCGGCCATCCCCAAAGTTATCTCCGTGGCTGATCGAACAAGGACAAAGATGTGGCGTCATTGATGGTTGGTGGCACACCAGCCCGGCGGTCCTTCCACAACCACCGCAGCCCATAACGCCACACCTGTCCTCCTAAGGTCGACGATACCAAGGCCGCCAAGAGGTTTCGGACGAGAACATGTTGGCCATGCAACTTTGCAACGACCACACCGCAGCAGAGAGATCCGGCCCGGATGAAGCCACGCCGCATCTTGTCAATCGATTTCGATCGCCCATCCAAAGATTGAGGGCAATGGCGGTGTGTAGTGGGATCGCCGAGGTGTCCTGGGCGAGGGCAGTGCGACCAACAATGTTCAACAAAGCGCCTTTCCATCCCGGGATGCGAAGCCGCTACCTTATCCAGCCAGGTACGCTCATCGAGGCGCTTGAGCACGATGCACAGACAACGGGATTCCAAGGTAACGACATGGGAAGTTCTGAATAGCGCACTCGAGTGTCGAACCAATTGGATGTCATCTTCCATGCGGTGCGTGGAGTGGCCGTGCTCTTATCCATGTTGGAGAATAGACCTGAAGCAGCCCCAAAGGTGGAAGGACGCCCGCTACGGTCATGAGGTCCCTACGGACCGGCGACAAACGGGACCAAGTCGTCGGCGTCTGGTTGACACGTGAGCCGACGATGCCACGGATGGGCAAGAGATAACCTCTTCTTCTCGCCCCACGCGAAGAGGTGGTTGAGCACGTCGATGACAATGACGAACAACATTGGCGAGAGTGGGTCTCCCTGCCGGAGACCACGAGCATGACAGATTCTCCTTCCCGGCTGACCATTCAGCAAAATCTTGGAACTCGACGATGACAAAATTAGAGAGATCCAGTTGGTCCATTGCAAACCAAACCCCATGTGTTGTAGCACCTCTAGCAAGAAAGTCCATGACACAGTATCAAATGCCTTGGCGATGCCAATTTTCAACATGTTGCAGGACTCTCTTCTAGAGTGAATGGCCTTGCGGTGAGCTGTACATTCTGAAAATTGTCATGCAAGCTTCTTCCCTTGATGAAAGCACTTTCACGATTAGGGAGCACTAGTCGGCCCAACAAATTGGCCAACCTGTTTGCCAGACACTTAGTCACCAGCTTACTAAAGCTATGTATTAGACTAATGGGGCGGTAGTCTCTAATCTCTGTAGGTTGGTCTTTCTTCTTTAGGAGCACCATGTATGCATCATTCAGGTGATAAAAACTCCTTCCGTCCTGCGCCCAGAATGCATTGAAAGCATTCATGATATCATGCTTGATTATGCTCCAGGTCAGTTTGTAGAAAATCGCAGTGAAGCCATCCGGACCCGGCGCCTTGTCATTTGGCAATTGTCTTATCACCTCCCAGACCTCATTCTCCGAGAAGAGGTTCTGCAGATCATCAAGCTGTGATGTAGGCACCCCAATGGCCTGAAGGTTGATTCTCCTGGAGCGCTCAAACACAGACCCAAGCAGGTTACTGAAATGGCCAAACAGGGCATCGGCCATGTCTTCATCTGTGACCAACTGCGTCCCCTGGACATGCAGACTCTGAATGCGGTTCTTTCTGTTGCGGTGGCAAGCCTGCAGATGATAAAACCTCGTGCTGGCGTCACCCTCCGCTAGGAAGTGAATTTTTGCACGTTGTCTGGTGATGGTGCGTGCTAGGGAGGCCAGCCCAAGGACTCTCATCTTGAGCACTCGCCGTAGGTGATCCTCCCACGGCAACAGGTCTCTGCTCTCTCTTTCAGCCTCGAATCTGCTGATGACCTCTCTAGACATGGCTAGGCTGCGACCGATGCTACCAATTTTTGAGTTGCTCCACTTTGTCAAAAACGCGGCCGTCTTCCGCTGAATTTCTCGGTCGAGGATCGGAAGGGGTCGGCCCCAACTTGAGTCGGCTCCCAAACAGACTTGACGACATCCGCGAACCCCGGAATTTTTGTCCAGAATGTTTCGAAACGAAATCTGCGTTTGTGTGCTGATGTGGACTGCATATGAAGAAGCAGCGGGCAGTGGTCCGAACAATCAGAGGACAACGGTGCAAGTGCGTGGTTTGGGTAGGCGCTCAACCACTCCATGGATGCAAAAACGCGGTCCAGCAACTCCAGAGTAGGCCTGTCCCTCTCGTTGGACCAGGAATAAAGACGTCCCACCATACCAATTTCTTCCAGCTTGAGCCTATTGAGAAAGGATCGAAAGCGACTCATGCAACGTCGATCAAGCTTGTCATTGTTCTTGTCCTGCGCGCGGTAGATCATGTTGAAATCCCCACATAGGAGCCAAGATCCAGAGGCCTCGGCGTCATAGAGCTGGGATAGCTCGCCGAGAAACTCGACCTTGTCAGCATCCTGTTGTGGTCCATATACCCCCGTAAACCACCATGGTCCGTGCGCGAGCTTCCATCGTGAAGGTTGACGGAGATGGAGAAAGCGAGCCACGATGACCTTGGCGGTCCGGCAATCCGTGCCCGGGCTATGATGATGCCCCCAGGAAGCTCAATGAGGGAAGAAAATCGTGGTCGGCCAGGTCCTAGGATTTCATTAGCAGTAGCATTACAAAGCTCAGAGAGCTTGGTTTCCTGAAGGCACACCAAACAAGGCCTGTGCAGCGACAGAAACTCTCGGACGACATTACGACGTGCCCGGTCATTGAGACCTCTCACGTTCCAACAAAAAGCGACTTTGGTTTGTCGTCATGATGAAAACAATTGGGCGACAAACATGCTTCTAAGATGGCTCAAGCCATACCATCTTCTTCTAACCCGGCCGTGTTTGAGGTTGAGAGTGGCGGGTTGAACTTCGCCGTTCAGCAACACTGAAGAACATTACGTTTCGGAATGACATATCACCCTTGAAAGCTTTGAATGAAATGAGTCTCAATCTCCGCGGTCGGGGGCGTCCTTGCTTAACATTGATTCCCAACTTCTTCAACAACACATTCTGTGCGTCACCGTGGCATTAGGAGCCCTTGGCTTTGCCGCTATCCGACCGCTCCACCGCCCAGCGTCTGTATGGAGATAGGCGTGCGCGCGCGGCGAGGGACCGGGCGTGACTGCAGGATGGGAGTTTGGAAGGGAATGCATATTTCAGCCTCCATCTCCTGCAGGACCGAGCTTCCGTCATTACCTCCCAGGAGCTCAGAAGTTGCCGGAGCTGTGTCCTGGGAGGGTGTGAGACCTCTGCCTTGGTGGTCCACCGGTGTAGAGGCCACCGAGTCAGGCAGTGAGGCCACTAATTCGTTCGCTGGACCAGGCTGCATTCCCAAATTAACCTGTGCGCCATGCATTCCCAAATTATCCTGTGTGGCATGCATTCCCAAAACAACTTGTGCGGCGTCGGTGAGTTCAGAGTCAATCATGAGCGACCACCAATCAATATTAGTATTGTCCACATCCTGGGCATCAGCTAGGGCCGGTGATGCCGCCATCTCTGCAGCGACTAAATTTGGCCACCAGTCGACAGGAGCGTGTGGTGGTGGCGACTCTGCACTCCGGCCATCATGCAAGAGATGTGGTGCAATGTCCAGGAAGCAGGTGACGAAACCACGCGAGGGGGAGGGTTGATCATGCCTGAACTGCGTCGGTGTAGGGGGCTTGGATATGCGCCCCAGCGGCGTGGACGAGGCGGCGTTATCGGGGAGGACCACAGCACGGTCCACGCTTTTGGCACCCGCAGACGAGCACGGCCCCCGCCGTGCGGCCGGGGTTTGTGGAGCCTGCAGCATGGGCCACCGATCGGTGATCCCCCAACTCGATCGGGCGAGTCGAAAGGCGAGGGACAGCAATGGAATGGAGAACGCGGATCATCCCCCGGTGAAGGCGGAGGGCGCTGAACTCACCGACCGCGTGCGCTTGCGGTGACCCGGTATTCCTCGAGGATGGATGGCCGGCTTCTTTCGGGGGCGAGGCCCCACTTACGTCATGATGGGGCGCGTTCGGAAGCCCCTGGTAGTCATCATCGACCTGCCCTCGATCCCCTGCATCCGCTCTGTCGTCATCACCCCCAGCCCCACCAGGACCATCCGGTGAGCTGGCGGCATGGAGTAATCTTGGTTGGACACAGGCGGACACGCGTCTGGCGTCGCATTGAGGCCAATGACGGTTCCCATCAGGCTAAATGCCACATTTGGCTCTGCGCGGGATAAAATCCGCCCGGCGTGGATCAATAAAACTTATGTTTATGCTTTGCCCCGGTGGGTTGGCTAAATTCGTTGCAAACACAGGAGCACTTTTGCTAGTTTGCTAGAAGACTCAAAAAATAAGTTCCAAATTTCATATTTATATATAATTTGTAAAATATATTATCAATTGAAACAACACATGTGTGTGACCCGTGTATATTTGCTAGTAATATATATAAAAAGGAATTTTCAAAAGAAAATGTGTCAAGAAACGGCCAGAAGAAGGCCCCCGCGGGCGGGTGCTGTATGGGCGGCCGCCGCTGCATCCCCTCCCACCGCCGCCACTCAACAACCCTCCGATGTATTCTTTTTCCGCTTGTGTTTTGTCTCCCTCGCCTTCGACAACCGGTGGGGTCACCCCCCTTCTTAAGCCGGTGCTCAGGCTTTCCTTTGTCTCTTCGCCAAATGCGAATGAGCACCCACCAGGTACTCCCTTCACTTCATTAAAAGTGAACAAAAAAAAAAATGCTACACTACCCGCCGCATCAAATCTTTTGATACATAAATGGAGTATTAAATATAGTTAAATAAAAAACTAATTACAATTTTTGATGAAAAGTGTGAGACTAATCTTTTAAGCCTAGTTAGTTTATGGTTGGACAATAATTAGCAAATGCAAACAAAAAAGTGTTTCAATGGCAGTCAACCCAAAATATTTCACCAACTAAACACCCCAAGTTGCAGGCATACACATCAGTAATAACTGACATCAGGTCTTAACTTGTCCATCTTTTCTGACTCCATCAGTAGAATGGAGAGGATCTCAATCGTCTCAACTACTCCTTTCCTTTCGAGCCGCCTCAAAAGCAAACTCTAGCTTGGTGATTTTAGCTTCCTGGTCCTTGAGCTTTGTACCCTTCCCAGCAGGATGCTTACCATGTTCTGCACGCGTAGCTAAACAACACAACATGTAGCTTATAAGTGCGAGATAACTAAATGAAACCGATAATCCTACGTGTACATGATCACAGAAGATATATTATTAATGGCAATCCGAATTCAGTGGGTTAATTTCGTTTGATCATGAAACTCAAACCTCCCATGTGTACACACGAAGAGAGATACAGAGAGACCTCGCAAAGAGAAGAGAGAGGATAGTAATCTGATACCTGAGCTTTGCTTGATTTGAGCTTCAGGACCATTTAGAATCATTTGTGGACGCATCAGCGTCCATTTTCGATTGGTTCCGAGCCTCCAATATGCCTTCCAACCTTGCCACCCGGGGCAAAAGCGAACCATACAAGTAAACCAGAGAACCAAAAAAGCGCAGCGTAAAGCAACACCGGCTCTAATCTTAGCAAAATCCTGAAAAGGAAGGATAACAAGATATCAAAAGTTGGTTGCAGAAGCAGCCGAGACATGCACATCGGCGGCTAATTAGAGACGGGAAGAAAAAAAAACTGAATCATAGAGCTCTCGCAGAAGCAGAGCCATACAATTTACTGGTAGGCGGCGTGAGTTGAGGTTATGAAGTCCACGCTGAGCGTGAAGAAGACGATGATGCGGCGGTGGCGGCGCGCGTGCAACCTTTGTCGCCAAAGAACGAAGCCCTGCTGCGGCAGGGACGCCCACCACGAACTGATCCCCTCGCCCTTGCTGAAAAAAAAGTAGCAGTAAATTTGTTTTATTCATATCATATACTATCGCCCCTTGATTGAAGGCAGTACCTGGAATCTGGCTGGCGGCTTCGTCAAGGAAGAAGCACCAGGCCCTGAGCCATGGAGCCTGCGCGCAAGAAGAGGATGATGGTGCGCTGGTGGTGCGCGCCCATCTTTCGCCAAAGATCGAAGGGAGAAGTGCCGCAGCCATGGGATCCAAATCAACGATTGCAATTGATGATGCCCCCGATCGAAGATTTGATTCGCTGCTGTGACCCACTCTTCTGATGATGATTTGATCTGCTGCTAGACCTCCTCCTCTTCTTCTCTCTCGCTATATATACAGATATGAATTCCCTCGAATATATTTAGCTTAGGGCTGTGGCCGGCGGGGGAACAAGTAGTACTCGGAGTCAGGGGCAGACGAAGCCTACCTGCCGATGGCGTGGAGAGCCTGTTGGGCTGCGGGCCTACTGGTGGGCTGCCCAAACAACAGGCCCATCCCAGTCGCACCCGCACGGGGCCTTCTTCCGGGCCGGCCGTCGCTGCATCCCCTTCCGCCGCCGGCCGCTCAACAACATCCCCTCCGCTGTATTCTTCTTCCGCGTGCGTTTTGTCTCCCCGCCTCCGACGACCGGTGGGCCGCCGCCCCCCCCCTCGCCCCCGCCCCCCCGCCCCCCGCCCCCTAATCCAGGTGCTCGCTCAGGCTTTCCTTGGTCTCTTCGCCGGCGACGAGCACCCAGGTACTCCCACCACTTCTCTTCCCTTACTGCCGTGCGCAGCTGAACACCGAAACGCTAAGCTATTTAGCTATTTGACTGACAAGACTCCTAACTTCGAAATTTTTGCAAAAATATTGGGTGCTCATTTGACCATGTCCCTTTACTGGATCCTCCCTTGCTTCAGAAAGCTACACCTTTGATCATTAGAGCAATTAAATCGCAAAAGATGAAATTGTCTATGGTTTAATAAAGTTTCACTGTCATGAATCCAAGAATAATACTGAATAGTGAATGGGAACACTGAATGCACAATTTCTCTGAAACTCTCAGACCAAAACTGAATTCCCTTTAGAATGAGGACAGCCGGACATTTACAGGAAATAATTGGATACACAACAAAATTCCTGTGTTCCAAATGAATTCTTAAATTTTGAAGTTTGTTTTGTTTCCATAGTTTGGTCAATTAGTACCTGATGAGATGTCACTCCTGCTGACTATCTTGTTTTTCTCAGGTTGGGAAACACCGCTGACATCCACCTGCACCACAGTAGTTCAGTAGAGCAGCCGGTGATGGCAACTGCTCCCGTGACATCGTCTGTAGCCACGAACTCCCCTTGCATGCGGTTGCCTAGCATGCCCCTCAGTTTGCACCCGCCACCATATCCTTCCCCTTCCTCGTCGTGACGCATCCGTTCTTGCCTCAGTTCCTTTTACCATCACTGCCCTACTTGTCTTGATTTATTCCTATTCTTTTTGCCTCAGTTCCCTACCATCAGCCGCATCTAACCTTATGCACTGGATTGTCGCGGCGCTCTGATGTGGTTGCCGCGGGCAAATTGTCAGAAGTTGATGGGATCACTGACCAGCAACGAGGGGCTCAGGTTTGGGGTGGTTAGTTGAGCACTACTTAAGCACCTAATCCTTTGCTACAGAATTGATGGAATGGGACCTTAGTGAACAAAAGCCATAACTTACAGATACACTTTTCTTTGAAAAAAACAGTGCTTTCCTGCACTTTCACACCTTTTACCTCTGAATGCACAATCCAATGACTGTTTGGTTCCTTATAATTGTAGGTTGTGGCCTTGCGGTTCAATGAGGTCGTGACAAACCTGTTACTGCAGGGTGCCCTTTGAAACTTTTGAGTTTATACTCTGTTAAAGCAGAAAAATATAACAGTATGTATCTTCTCTCTTCTGGTTGGTTGAAGTTGTCTAGTGTCACACTGATGTTAAAGAATTTCTTGCAAGTAATGTTGATCCTTAAAGCTTTACCACAACTTTTGTATACTTAGGCTCCATCCTGATGGTTTTTTTTTCATTAAGGACCCATGAGCCATATATAAAGAACTATCTTGAGTGGTTAATGTACTATTTTTTTAAAAAAAAAAGGTTAATGTACTTGATAGGGTTGACTTTTCACTTCTAAAGCCTTATACTTTGTTGATTTAATTGTTCATACTTCATTGTAAATATTCTGGAATAGTTGGAAATGTAGTTTATCAGGGCCAATATATATCTTTAGTTATTCCCTTACTACCAGCCACAATGTTTATTGCCGCTATGATAATGACTGATAGATAGCTCGTCATTTCATGATATTGTCTCTAATTTTTCTCATGTACATTTGATGAATGCCATGTTTATTAATGTTAGGTTAATCACCAGTAGTATTATACCATGAATTGTTAAAAAATGTCTTAAAATCTGTAGCATAATATGCACTTAAATAGGAATGCTGCTACCATATAAAATCTTTGTTACAAAAAGCATACAGAAAACTGCACCATGTAGAATTTTTACTTTTCATCTGCAAACATGACTTTAAACAACGTATGTGATGAGCTACACAGTTCTATATCTGTACATACATATGCTTCTAAAATGTTTCAGAAACTTCTGAAAACATAATTTGACTCAGATTCAAGTTCTTCTTTAGGTTGTTAGTGTTCCTGGAAGCTTTGAAGTTCCTATAACAGCACAAAAGCTTGGGAAATCTGGAAAATTTGATGCGATTCTGTGCATTGGAGCTGTGGTGAGATGATTGCTTGATTAGTTTCATGTCAATTCCACACGATACATTTGAATTTTTATTGCTTTCTACTTCTCATTTGATGTTGATTTAGCTTGTTGAGTAACTAGCATTGAGTATTGACCCTTTAAGGGTTATGTTCCTAGTAATGAGCAACAATTTAGATATATTTTCTCAGATTTTACATTATCTATCCCTATGAATTGTGCACATGAGGAATTACAAAGAAGATTAATAGACCTGTGCTTTTGTAAACTAACCTCTGAACATCTTTCTGAACTGATCCTTCTTTAATTTTACACTGAGCTGTGAATTGTTACGTCCACCTGTCAATTTGAACTGAGAAAACAAGGAACTCTAGAAACCATTTAATGTTTCAATCTGTTTTTTACTTGTGAAACCATTGGATAGTGCATGGCTTGATATCTCGTTGTTGACATGTCTTGTCCATTTGAAATTTATACATCTGTCATTGGTTTTATCAAATAGCATCAGTCTAGGTAACAATAACTATATTGTCTACCGAATTGTATCATTATTTGGCCCTTTTTATTCACACTTATCATGATACTTGTGTGGTAATATCAAATCGAACTTATTTTTACAAGGTCATTGATAGCATTTAGCAGTAGCTGGTTCTTTCTAATTGTGGAAGTGTTCCAAAAACACGTTTGCAGATTAGAGGTGACACAACCCACTATGATGCTGTTGCAAACTCAGCTGCATCAGGTGTATTGAATGCTGGATTATCTGCTGGTATGTTGTTTTCAGTTCTTCACCCCTTGTGTCATGCAGTAGAGAGCTTCGTGTCTCATCTGGTGCAATTTTAAAAAAGGTTGTTTAGCTAGCATGTTTCTGCAGGTATTGAGACTTTTTATAGTTAATTGTTTTTCAGCGAATATGCATGTACAAGTACAAAAAAAAAGTTCCAAGCAAAAAGCAAGTTGGGTTACACTAAAAATTTTGCATGTCTATTAACTCGAGGCAGGTACAGCTCACAGATATCTACAATAGTTAATGTGAGCAACTAATGTGGGTCTGGAAAGTTTTGGTTATATGGGATTATAAGGAGATAATTGTATAGTTGGTTCTATAAAAGTACTTGCAACATTAAGTGAAACTTTGCAGTGTAATTGACTTGTTTCTTTTCTTTTTATGGTAGTTAATTAATAATCAGACATTCAGATTATTTTGTCTTTTAATGGTGATGTAGGTGTTCTTGTGTATATATGAGATGAGATAGCTGCATAGTTGGTGCTATAGAAGTACTTTTGCAGTGGGCTTGGCTTGTTTTTTTTTCTTTATGGTGGTTAATTTAGTTAATAATCAGACATTCAGATTATTTTGTATTTTAATGGCGATGCAGGTGTTCCTTGTGTATTTGGTGTCCTAACGTGTGAAGACATGGACCAGGTACTTTTGTGTTTGATTATGTGGTTCTCAATTATTACTGGCTTTCTGGCCCACATCCCATATATGTTTAGAAACCAATCAGTTTCTGGGGTAGTTCAAAGTTTTATTTTGAAAAAATATTGCTTTTGAGCTCTGTTATGTTCATTTGATGCCTTTTTGAATATTTTCTAGTTTGGAAAATTCTGACCAGTAGAAACCTGTAAACAGCCAAGAGTCATTTTTTGTTTCTGGCCAAAATGTTTCTGTTCAAGTTCCCAAGCCACATGCTAAATTATTTTGAGTGCCCACTGTTTGTGCATGCTACAAATGCTATCATTACATTTCCATGACCTGTAAATTAGCTTGTATATCTTTAAAACAAATCGGGTCACATTAGCTTAGCAGAGGTTTCACTCAAGTATTCACATGTGATGAGAAAGTTTCATGTCAATAGTTTGGCCCATTTTTGTCGATTGTCTGACTACTTTTCAAAAACATGTGCACTGTTTGCTCCTTATCGAATTCCTGCTCAGAATGCTATATCGAATACTGCAGGCGCTAAACCGTGCTGGTGGCAAGGCTGGAAACAAGGGTGCTGAAGCTGCTCTTACTGCCGTAAGTAAAACCTGCCGTCGGCAATCTTAATTTCAAATAAAACATAGAATTATTATCATGTGACAAGCCAAGCTCTCTGCAGATTGAGATGGCCTCTGTTTCGGCATCACTTAGGCTGACACTTTTGTGTATTCTGATTTCTGTACACGAGGCGACAGCATTTCTTCCTATCAGAGTTTTGGCTAGTAGAATTTTTCTGCCACGGGCTAGTATTAATCGGTTGGTCGGCTGCTGATTGGTTGTTTTCTTTCTATATATAAGATTTGACTTTGGAAAGCCCAGGAAACATATATTTGTAAACCTGACAGCATGAATAATTGTCAGGAAGAATGAAATTTGGTCATGAGTAAAAGTAAAGTTCGGTTGGTCCGTCGGGCTTGCATTATTCTACAGCTACATAAATAAAATGTTGGGATTTTACTTCCGTTTGGCTCACGGAGTTTTGATTTGATTGTGGTTGTCCATTACTACATCCGTCGGGGTTCAATATTTTACCCGGGCGTAGATTACGTACAACTCTTAACCGACTAGGATTCTAAAAGATAATTTAAAAACGACTTGATCCACTTTTTCCCTTATTCGTGTGCTCCGACATGCTCGATCTCGACTCATCCGGGCATCTTGTTGACGTCAGCCTTGGTCTTCCCTTCTGACCGAATATTGCTGATTTTCACTGGTTACTTGCAGCCGCCTTTCAGGCTCCAAATTATGGCGCAAACAGTTGCTTGAGGATGCACAGTCATTTGAACAAACTGATAAGCACTTTTTAAACAGCCGAGCAAAAGGGATCCCTAAATCAACCAAAGTCAGTCAACCTATTAGAGGCATAATTAAGCTGGCCATCAACATGAACATGGTTCTATTAGATATCCTAAACTTAGTTAAGGTACTTGAAAGATTAAATGACTCTTATTTGCATTGACCACACATGATCATACGCATTAACAAGTATAGCAAGCAATTAAAAATTAAGGCATATTTTTTTTTCGAACTGAGGGATCTTCCCCATTTCCATTACCAGAATAACAGAAATACAGATTTTAAGATCGGTAGCAGATATTAAGAGTCATGATAGATAGATGGGCAATGCATATTTTTTTCGAACCGAGGATCTTCCCCCATTTCCATTACCAGAATAACAGAAATACAGATTTTAAGATCGGTAGCAGATATCAAGAGTCATGATAGATAGATTGGCAATACTACTACCCACCGCAGCATCCTGCTGAAGAAAAGCAGACATAGATGGAGTGTACAGAACTCTAGATGCCAGCGCACAGCCAATGCCCTAACAAAAAGACCGCACATCCGGCTACCATCTAGAGCAGCGAAGAAGAGAAAAGACATGTTACACCCTCAGACAGAGGCCAACGGCAAGTATCATTTCAACGAAAGCTTGGCGAGCAGCAAGCAAAAACATCACATGGTCAGGCATCCTGTTGCACTTCTTCACCATCTTGCTTCAGTCCTTGTCCTGTGCATCTTCCAGCTGCTTATGCTCATGCAATGCAAATGCAATAAGGCAAGCATAACACCAGGGTGTTACAATGAGGAGGTATTCTGGAATTTCATGGTCCAAAAAAATTAACGTTCTGAATGGGAGGTATAGGAGAGGCATCTGCTCCACTGGTTCGATCATGTGTTGAATTGGTAGTTCAGGTTGATCTATCTTCGGCTGAGCGATCTCCATCTCTTCTTCTTCATCCAGATTGATGAGCCCAGTCAAGTTCTTGCTCTTGGTGCAGCCCCTGCTGACGACCTTGAGGAGGATGAATAATTACTTCTGCTGGGTCCTCCTGAACGGGTTCCTCATTAAGGTCTTGGAGCAGATGCAGAACCTGCTGATTCAGTGCAGCCCCTGCTGATTTGTTGAGGAGGATGAATAATTGCTTCTTCATTGGACCAAAATCCTGAATTTGTCCCTCATTCATTTGTTGTCTTGGTGCAGAGGCTGATGAACTTGCGTTGAAGAGGATGAAAATTATTTCTTGGAGCAGAGGCAGCCCCTGGCATTTGAATCAAAATTCTGGGCCTCAACAGGAAGCAGAGGCATAACCTGGACCTGCACCAGCCCATGCTGATGCACTATTTCACATTGAATGAATAATTAGTCACTGTTCATGCCTCCTTTCAGAGAAAACAATGAAGTGGGGACAAATTCAAGATCCACCACACGTGCACGCACCATGGTATTTTTGTTTACAGGATCCTGATCCCATGGGATCATCTTTCCGAAAGACCAAAAGTATCAATATATTCTTCCTGCTCATTCATTTGGGAATCCAAGGGGCAAACTGTTGTTGTGGTGGCACGTTGCCAGTTGCCCCTGTTGATAGTTGGTCCTGTAACCTAGTTGAACTGGTGAGGACTGAATGCAAATAATGTTTGATCAAAAATAATACGTGGGTGAATCAGGAATTTGGCCTTGATTCCTTTGATATTCTAATCTGCTTGCCACATCCGCAAAAAAAAAACATGATCACCCTGTTACTGCATACATGCTCCAAATGCAATCGCCGGCAGTGGAAAAGTGACCCGGGTTCATTCCTTGGCACCGCCCGGAGCTTGTGCTGCCCTGACCATGACCGCCAGGGTTCAGCGAGAGTGATGGTGCATGGTGGAAGAAAAAGTGGCTTGGCGGGTCGATGCTCTGAGTCTGTTGTGTTGGCGATGACTCATGCCCGTAGAGAGGCAAGGAGATCACGCCCAGTTTGATCAAAAACGAGACCGGTGTACTTTGTACTCTTGTTAAGGTGGCACTCCACCCTCGTTCTCCAACTCTTCATAACTTTCGAATCAGATTCGAAATCTTCATCATTGTAGTGTTCACAGCCCCATTCCCGTTTCGAAAAATTCTGAAAAAAAGGAACAGTCACCCGTTGATAAAATTACCTAAGCCAACCTTTTTTTTTCCAAAGGGAAAGGAAGGAAAAATATATGTATATTCAACCACACACGTTCATGCATCAGATTGCCAGATTATAGAGCAAAGGGTGCAAATTAAAGAACACAATAATTGTGAGGGCAATATACTTCTCTTTCGATATGAGCGAGTTCATCTTGTTCTCCACTGATAGACACCACTGAACTAGTTCAGGGCATTCATCAATCTCTAGGCGTTGCAAGCGGGTGAGCTTTGTATGGTGTCTGGCAGAGTCTCGATGCCATAGCAATTGCACTTATGTGAAGCCTCTTGAGAGAAATGAGGTTTCCCAACCCTCCGGCAAAAATTGATGCCACTGCAACCATAAACCATTAGAGTCTGCAGGCTCGTGAGCTGTTGTATGCTGCCTGGCAGAGTGCTGATGTCCCAGCAATTGCTTATCTCAAGTTCTTTGAGAGAGTTCAGGCCTCCCAACGTCTCTGGTAATGACACGAGTCTTTTGCAACCTATCACTTTGTAGAGTTTGCAGGCAGGTGAGATGTTGTGGTGCTGTCTGGCAGAGTCCTGAAGCCCAGACAGTGAATTATCTCAAGATTTGTGAGGGAGGCGAGAGGTCTCCAAATGTCTCTGGCAGCGAGATGATGCTTGCAACGGTCCAAAGTTAGAGTCTGCAGGCGGGGTGAGTTGTTTTATGTTGTCTGGCAGAGTCTTGATGCGCCTGCAGAGTGATATTTCAAGTTTCATGAGAGATGCGAGGTCTCCCAACCACTCCGGCAGCGATACGATTTTGCAACCTTCCACACAGTTAGGGTCTGTAGGCGGGTGAGTTGCTGTATGGCGTCTGGTAGAGTCTTGATGCTCTTGCAGTAAATTATCCTAAGATTCACGAGAGAAGTGAGATCTCCCCAACCACCCGGCAGTGACAAAATGGAGGGCAACTAAGAGTTTGCAGGCTGGTGAGCTTCTGTAGACTGCCTGAAGAGCCTTGATGCCCTTGCAGCTACCTATATGAAGTTCCGTGAGAGAGTTGAGGTTCCCCAGCCCCTCCGGTAGCGTCAGTTTTTTTCTCCCCACCCCCACACCGTTAGAGTCCGCAGGGAAGGTGAGACCTCGAAGGAAATCCGGCGAGGTGTATGTGAGATCGCTGCAGTCTGTAATGCTTAAATCTTCAAGGTAAGGGGAGGTGGCGAAGAAAAGTTCCACCGATTCAGAGGCACCTTGCACCCGTTCCACATGAAGTTGCCTACATGTGGAAGCACCGAAGTGGCCTCCTCTTCGAAAATGACGACAACAATATTTCGTCACTTCTGTGTACCCACAACTTGTCCATCCTTCGTGGCGGGCTGCGGTTTGATCCTCAATCTTGGGCAGTCTATTATCTGTACAGAACGGAGGCAAGGGGAACGCCGGCTCATCCAAATCACTCGTCAGTTGTGTAGGCCGTGTTCCACCTTCCAGGTATTTCATATTTGCTATGCTAAACTCCCTGAAGTTGAGGAAATGCTCTGTTCCACCGTACAGGTCCGTGCCAATCTTCTTAACGCTGTCCATTCCCTGCGATTCTCAGCTCCTGAGGTTTGGTAATTGACCAAGTGGGTGGCAGGTGCCAGCAACGGGGCAAGTGCCACATGTAAATACTGGTCAGACCAGGTAAATAATCTCTAATGCGCCTCACCCAGGGTGGAAAGGTGACGCTAGTATAACCTGCTAGTGTGAACCTTGAAACACTGTGTGGTGGCTCTAGTTCCTTCAGGACTTCTGCATCGTCCATAAATCTCTTTGCATTTACAGTCCATCCTAAATGTAAATCTATAATATCCGTCTTCTCCACAAGCTTTATTTTCTGTGCCTCTTTTGCTGACTTCACATTTTCAAGCCCTGTCATTTCAAGCAAACCAGGACTAGACTTCAAGATGCTAGAATCATCATCACCAGTATTGTACTGAGGTAGAGTGGACCTATCCAACTCACTGCATCCATTGATATATAGATACTTCAAGCTGCCAATTTCGGATATACATGCGGGCAGCCTCTTTAAGCTACTGCAATACGAAAGATCTAGTGTATGTAACTTCTGGAGTTTACCAATGGTGTCAGGTATGCTGTGAATGTTATCATTACAAGAAAGATTCAGGTACTCAAGATTTGCAAGAGTGCAGATCCGCTCCAGGAGACTGGTTAATTCATCTGGATAATAAACCATCCGTGCAATGCAATATTTTAAGCTTAAATCTCGAAGTTCACTGAGAGAGCCTAAAACTTCATGTAGCCCTTCCATGACATCACGAGAGGAACAGCAGCTTAAATCCAAATATTGAGTTTGGTAAGCCCATTCAGAGCTGCTG
>JADLZK010000851.1:0-73658 GCA_015847255.1 Hyparrhenia diplandra | reverse complement strand
GGCCAACAATCTTAGCATTGGGCTTCTTGGCACGGGCCGGCCTTCCTTGGGTAGTCCCCGCCCTCCCGTTGCCGTATCCGGTACAATAGTAGGCCCCGGTCTTAACATCGTGGCACATGTGTTCTCTACCCCATTCAGACCCGATGCCCGCTTGACTGCCGGCTATCGCTACCTACCCTCCTACAGATCCTTCTCCCACCCCTCCGCTCTTGCGTCTCAGCCTAGCTTTTGCGACCATACATGCTCGCCGCAGAAGGGCCCCCTTCTCTTTTGTGAGACAATACCTTGAGCACGTGCATCGCCGCTAGCTTTCAAGAGAGGCGATGGGGGCGACCGATTCAAGCTCACGGTGGCCAAATTGCCCACACCTCGGGCAACAATAACCGTGCGGCGGCCAATTTTTTTCAAAACGCACCATTGACACGTATTGCATTAAGAGAAGTGGGAAAGTTCCGCCCAAATTGCCGATCCAATTGCCTATCCACTCGCCAATTCTTTCGATTTACATTTGCAGTAACAAATCTCTCTCTCTCGATGCGCCGTGTGCACGCTAAAGTAATGCGATGATTTTGTGGGGGCTTCATTATGTCCTTTCGAGAGAGAAAAAAAACATAGGTTTAAAGCGCAACCGCAGCTCTTTCAAAGATAACAGGACACGCCCATTGTATGTGGCAACTGGCAAGTGATGGTCCAGGTTTCAATCTCTTGTCAAGAGGAAATAAAAACCTACAAAGATCTGTCAACCAATACAGGGCGTACGTGCCAGCTTCCAGTTCACAGGGAAACGACACGTCAACCACAGGGACACAGAACGAATCGAACATTCGAACAGTACGACCACCATTAATCGTGTCTGATGGATGGTGATGCACGGCCTGACGCATCGATGCGTTCTCTAGAGTGCATACACAGGGTTCCGCTGAGCCTACGTGCTGACATTAGGAGGGTAGGCAAGGCACCCATAGATTCATGTGTTTAATGGTCTTGTTCGCAGAGAAAATGTTTTAATGGTCTTCTAGAGAACCATCAGTGGGTGGATTGCGACCATACACGTGCTTGGGGTTGGGGAGAAGCATTTGGCGCCTCTTTGTCTATCCACATGATTCTTGTTACTCCATCCAAAAATGGTCGCTTTCAAGGAAACACGTGTTTTTTTTAAATGATCAAATACATAAAATTATATTTTACTACATAGTGCATTTACTCATTGGTAGAAAATGCATTTAGAGTGGCATGGATATAGTATGTATAAATATCTACTTTTGTATTTAAATTCGCATGAAAAAGACTTATAGATTTATGTACATGCTTTTTTGAGAAAAATGAATACAACAAGCATCCAGAAGGAGTGAAGGAGGAGCGCGACCAAGCACGTTCTCTCCTAAATTCAACTGCCAAAAAATTTTCCACGGCGTCGGCGACGAAAGCACCAAGAGTTTCCTAGCAGCCACCGTTTGACCAGGACAGCACGAACCGGTCAAACACGTTGTCCTGGCGCGTCGTCCTGTTCCACTGACTTCGCCGCGCCGACGCCGGCGCCGGCGACGCCGGCCGCCCTACCGCCCTTTGCTGGACCCGTCAGCCTCGACGCCAATCCGCGTCGACCGCGACCCCACGCGGGAAGCCTCGCGGAGAACGTCCGCGCCAGGAACGACGGCCACCGCCCTGACTGGCCCAGCCGGATGCTCCTCCCGGCGCGGCTGCTGCCTTCGCCGACGCCGGCCCCGGTCCTGACGCTGACGCCACGGCGCGTGCTGCCGCCGCGGCTGGAGCGGAACGCGACTAGGCTCGTGGTGCGCTGGAGCTTCCCCGCCGCGGCGAGGTTCCGGAGCACGTGATCGGGCAGACGCAGCGTGAACCTCTCGGTGCCGGTGCCGGTGGTGGCAGACGCTGCGACTGCGAGCGAGTGCCCCGTCGAGTGCGAGCGCGGGAACCGTGCGGCGGGCGCGCGGCCGGACTTGACCGCAGCGCGCGCTTGACGCTGCCGATGCGCATCAGCTCGTCGGCCTCCTCTCTGATGATCCTCTCCTCCTCTGTCTCCTCGACGTCAATAACCACTGCCGCGGCAGCAGCCGGCGCGGACGTGGGCGAGGGCAGCTCCTGCGCGGGAGCCGCCGCCGGCAGCTGCAGCTCAGGCGCGGCGTCGTCGGACGGCTGATCGTCGGCGCCGGGGACGAGGTTGGCGCGGCAGACAGGGCAGGTGACGTGGGAGGCGAGCCACGTGTCGATGCAGTCCGGGTGGAAGACGTGGGAGCACTTGGGCAGCAGGCGCAGCGTCTCGTCGTCGTCGAACTCGCTGAGGCAGACGGCGCACTCGAGCGCGCCCTTGCCGGCCTTGTGCGCCTTGACGTCGGCGTACGCCATGGTCGGGAAGGTCTCCAGCACGGACGCGTCGAGCCCGCGCTGCTGGCGCCGCGACCGCGCGGCGGCGCCGTTGGGAGCGGGGTTCGTGGAGTAGCTGCCGCCCGAGCCGCCGCCGTAGCAGTGGCGTACGTAGATGGAGAAGAAGCCGAGGAAGAAGAAGGCGGCGATGAGCACGACGATGACGATGGCCATGGACGGGCTGAAGCTCTGCTGGTAGTACATCCCATTCCCCTGCTGGTTCCCCTGGCCCTGGCCCTGCACCGCCGTGAGATCGGCGGCGGCGAGCAAGAGAAGGAACAAGGGCAGGAGCAGGCGGCGGCCATTGCCCCGGAGGAGTGTCGTATCCATTGGCACTAGCGTTGAGTGGCAAGGATGGAGCAAAGCAAAGCAACAGCGGTGGCCGGTGGCTGGTGGGGTTGTGGGAGTTTGGAGAAGACGGGAGACGGCAGCTAGGGGAGAACTTGAGCGTTTATATGCGAGAGCGGTAGAGGGAGACGTTGCCGGACGGGCACGGGCGGGCGGGCAGCGTCGTATATTGTAGCAGGGGCAGCTTGCTTGTCCCTTTGTGGGAATAATGGGGACCCAAATGATAATAAAGATCCACTTCGAATTGATTACGCAAACAAATAGTCGCTGAAAGGATTGGACAGTTCACCACCGAACCGCAGTGGCGTGTTCCTCTGCGCTGCCCTCACCGTGCTATTTCAACTCCAGAGTCTAATTGGTACGGCTTCATCAGCTCTAAAGTCCATACAGGAGGATTAACAAGAAAAAATGATTTAAGCATGCGTATAAAAAAAATTGGTTAGTTAAAGGTCTTGAATGTGCACGTAGCATCAATTTTAGTGATTTACAGATTCAAAGAAGACCAAATCGAGAATTCTTAGAGCTAGAGCACACATGAGCCTTCAAAATAGTAAGCCAATCCGAAGAAATATGTAGTTAACAGAGTATAAATTAGATGTAAGTCTAACCGTTAACTCAAGGACCGGTCACAGACAAGTTAGAGTTAGATTATCTTGATCGCCGAAGAACACAATAGTAGAGTCCGTTATGTACGTTCATAGCCGTTCAATGTTTCCGGTAGTAACCATTTTGCGGGCCGCATGCATGAACCTCGTAGCGGTGCGAGCGGGGGCATTCGGCAACAACGTCCGCCGCACGGGCGACACCTGGGGTTGGCCGGTGCGGCGCCTGGATATGTTTGCCCACGGGCCACGGTGCCGCACGGCTGCACGGTCTACCGTGGCTGCTGTCTCGGACTCGAGGCTGTGTCCTACTACCACACATTTCTCTACATACAAAAAGAAGGCGTGGAATGAATGAACTAGGGAGTCCCAAATGGCAGGAGTCGAGCGAGCACTCCTCGGTCATGTTCCCCCCTCACGAAAACCAACAACAATGCACTCCACCATCGGGTCCTCGACGCCAGTAGGTGCAAGGCAGCTATGGAAGAAATTGGCACAACCGAGAGTTCGCTTCTTCTTCTGGCTTGTAATGCATAGCAGGTGCTGGACAGCAGGCAGAAGATTCAGGCATGGATTGCAATAGTCTTGTGAGACTACATTTTAAATGACACCAACCACAACAATGCACTTCATCATGTAACATGTGAGAACTTTGGTACTATATTCATACTCCTATAAAATAGAACTATTACCAAGTCTAGTAACGAAATGAATAAGTGATTATGGTGTCGCTTTAAAGCGAAGTAGCTAGCGAATGTTCGGGAGCCCCTGTTGGCTGTTGCGTGGCTAGCCGCCCCTGTTGATGCAGGGTAGGACTAGGCGGCGAATCTGGTGGGGTGGGCCTTCTTTGCTCAGAGGATTAGCGAAAGATCGGCGGAGATGCGCGGCAGCACATGAGATATTTTTAATCAGATTGTGTGTTCTGCTCCCTTTGGCCTCTTCCAGGTCTGTGTTTCCGTTCCATTTCCTGGAGCTACCTGCTCTGCTCGGCTGGAAGCTGAATTGACTAGAGCCGGGTGGCCATCACTGACCGGTGACCGGTTGCAGCTGCTACGCAACCCGCGTGATCAGTTTAATACTTTTATTTATCCTATCCTAATGAAATCAGGCTTGCTTCTTGAATCTTTATAGTCAATGGTTGTAAGCAGGAGAAGGTTCTTTGAGTGTTTGACAAGAAAATTTCTAGAAGAACAAGTACAAGACATACATCACGCATGACCGGAGATTGGAGCTATTATTGTACCTAAACCTGTTGTGAACTGTATTGATTGATTGGGATAAAAGAAGTTTCTTCGTTGATTTCTTGTTTATACTGAAAAGAAAACGGGGTTTTACGCGCCAGTTTCTGAATTTTGATGTGGATCATGTACTTACTACTGTTCGTTTTACTGGATGGAATACGTAGGCGTGCTCACTCGGTCCAAATTCAACCGCGGAGTAACTAAGAACCAAGCAAGCACGTCCATGTCCGTGTATTCGGTAACTGATATTAGGGATGAAAATAAAAATGATAATCTCCGTTTTTCCGAGATCGTTTTCGAATTTTTTCCGTACTTTTTTTGCCTAAACGAAAATGGTAGCGATAACCGCGGAAAAATGAAAATAATAATGGTAAATATATTTGAAAGTGAAAGCAAAAATGATTTAGCCCTCTTCCGATCGTTTTTCAAGTAAATTTCCGTATTTAACCACAGGATTTACCGTCGGTAATTACGCCCTACAAAACATATGCACAGGCTGACATGCCGAGTACATAAGGATATTTTTTTTTTTTTTGGAAAGGAACTAGTAGGCAGTGTTCATTCGTATAGAAACAAGAATATTCATTTGTATAGAAATAAGCATGCAATCAGGCAAGGAGCCAATCGGCCAACAAGGCAACAAGCCAACAAGCCAACAAGGCAAGCCAAAATCACGTACTTTACTTACGTATACTTCAAGTGCAAAATAGAACAGTCACCACATACCTGACACCAACAAGAACAGGAGTACAGAACAGATAAAAAAAAGAGTTATATGGATCTTCTCATGTTCTATGGTTTGGCATGTTTATCGCTTTTGAGGATATCGTTCTTGTGGATTCCGATCGTTATCGAGGTATTTTCCGATCGACTAATATCGATTTGAAAATTACCAGAATATCGGGCAAACCGTTTCCACCCCGGCAGCGATATCGTGATCGATTTCATTTTCGAGAAAAAAAAATAAATAGCCAAAATGGTTTGGGTCCTATCGATTTAAGTTTCCGATCGTTTTCATCCCTAACTGATATCACTATGTAATTTCCCTTCTAAAACCCCCACACAAAGGGAATTAGTCTACAGAAGTTAGTGTTTTCAAGTACACAAGTTACTATCTGAATTCTGATGGGGATCATGATGTACTGTTCGTTTTGCTGGATTGGATGGAATACGTAGGCGTGCGTGCTCACTCGGTCCAAATTCAACCGCGGAGTAAGAACCAAGCATGTCCACGTCCGTGTATTCAGTAACTGATATCACTATGTAATTTCCTTCTAAAACTCCCCACGCAAAGGGAATTAGTCCAGCGCTAGCTACAGACAGAAGTGTTTTCAAGTACACAAGTTACTATCTGAATCCACAGGAGGATATTTGAACTCGTCAAGTCAAGCTTTTTGCTCACGCCCTCAGCCATCCCCTCACCAGATCGGACCTTTAAAAAGCGATAACGCTTGGACATTGGAGCCGCAAGCTAGCTATGGATGGAGATGGTCCGTTCTGGAAGACTTTGACGGTAGCCGGCGGACGGCGGTTGTGGTTATGGTGAAAACAACCGCCAGAATCTTCCCGTCGTCCTCGGTCCTGCATTCCGGTCTCCAGCCGCCACATGGGTACGGGGTACCTGCAAGAGATAACGGAAGTCGTCGCTGGGTTGCTCCGTCTTTCGCCGCCCGCAGCGCTGCCACAGACACGCGCTGCTACGGTGATTGCACATATGGGTGCGTTTGGTTCCCCTCTCTCTTCTCTACCCATCTCCATGCACAAAGTCCCTCTAGCCATCCTCGGAGCATGCAGAGATCATTGTTTGGTTGCCGGACATTCAGCCCAGGCCAAAAGAGAGCCGGAGTTTGGTTGTATGTACGAGATAAGTCGCATGAGATTAAAAATATTAAAAAAACCATGATTATAATTTTTATTTTGTGTAAATACAGTTCTAAAGGACTTATTTTATCTAATTAGGTCTTAATTATCCATAAAATACATTAATATCACCTCCATATTTACTAATTATTCACTAATACATCATTAGTGGGAGAAAACAAATATTCGGCCCATAGCACCCTCCTAGGAAACGGAAGATTTCTGTTCTCCTTTTGGCCAGCAGGGGAGAAAAATGTATGTGGCCGGCCGGCTCTGAGGCGGTTTCGGGCAACCAAATGCAGCTTCCTTTGCACCCCGTGGGCTTAAACCCTAGCCAAAAAAAACATTAACCAAACGCGCCCTATATACTCATATGTGCTGATGTGCTTCGGCACGCACAAATAGAACGAGGTTATGATTGTTTGTTTGAAAATGTAAAAACATGCCACATGGCAAGATCGAGAAAAAAAGTTTGTTAATAGGCAAGAAGTGAAATTAGCTGTCCATGAGCTTGCGCAATTGGCAAAGAGAACCAGACAACTCAGCTGTTTGGAGATTTGATTCGCCTACTTGCGTGCAACATATAGTTGCTCGGGAATGTAAAATTTTTTTCCGAGTAATTAAAATGACTCTATTTTGTTGGAGAAGAAAACCTTTCGAAAAACTCAACTCCACCCCGGCAGCTTTGGTTCCCTCTCCTGTCATGAGCCTAGTCCAATCGAAACCTAAGAAGAGCCCCGCCAACGCGGGCTTGGTCCAATATATTTATAAGAAAAAGTCTACTTTTCCTTACCCAACTTTTTTAAAACAATATATATTTTTTTCTCTCTATCCTCTAAATCAGGGAAACCATCTTCTCAAAACTTTTCAAACCATGGATTTTATGCCCACGGAGGCGGTTTTGAAGGCGGTTTTTTTTTTCCGGAAGGTCGGTTTTGCTATAGTGATGATGGTTTTGTTTTTTTATTTATTTTAACCAAAATTTTTGAAAAATAATACTCCCTCCATCCCAAATTGTAAGTCGCTTGACTTTTTTTTTTGTCCAAGTTTGACCATTCGTTTTATTCAAAAAATTTGCAATAAAATATAGTCAAATTTAAGTCATTCTTTAATAACTTTTATTAATAGAGAAAGCCACGACAAAAGAAATGATATTTTGCACAAATTTTGAATAAGACGAGTGGTCAAACTTGTTGTCAATAAAGTCAAAAAATCGACTTGCAATTTGGGATGGAGGAAGTAGTAAATTACCCATGGTAGGTAAAAAAAATCATAAAATAGAAAATCCAATTTTGTTAGACTCCACATTAGTAGATCTTGTAGTTATCATCTTCCTTTCATAAACACCCATTACCACATTTTTATAAAAGTGCAAAATCCTCCCCTCTAACTCCCGGATAGGTCCCATTGACCATGCCACACCTTAAGCCTTTCACTGCTCATGTGGACACATATAATATGGTATACTTTAGTACAAAGTTTTTGTTTTAGCGAAGAGTTTGCATTTTTTTTATTATTAAATTTTGGCTAAATCTTTAAAAAATATCATAGCAAATTATAGAAAAATCATAAAATAGCTCCATATGAGCATATCTACACAAGGAATGTATAATTTGGTATACTTTAGTACACCATTTGACTAAAGCATACAATTTTGGATGAAAAATCATTTTTATATGAAAATTGTAGCACTTTTGAGTAGTACAACACCATTTTCATCCCTATGGAGTTGAATATGTTTTTGGTAATATGTTGACTAAACATTTTATCATGGTAGGTAAAAAAGTTAAAATATCCATAGTACCTTTCGTTTTTTTCTTCTTTAATTTTTGCTTGCATTATTTATTTCTTTCCTCTCTCTATTTTGTAGTTATCATCTTCCTCTTCTAGACACCCATTACCCTTGTTGCACTCCGACCCACCTCCTCCTCAAATCCTCCCCTAACTCCACGCCATCTCCACCCCTCCCACGTGACCATGCCACACCTTGGTCCTTTTTCAATTTCTATTTATATGAATAGTATCTATTTTTTGTTATTTTCATATAAATTCAAATACTTTGCCAAATGCTTATCTTCAAATATTTGTATAGCATTTCATGATGTCTAGTATTTATAAAATTTTTGAAACTTTGATTTTGAATAGTTCTTGCATGATTTAAAAATACAAATTTTAATTGAAAAATGCATCTTCCATGATTTTTAGAAAATAAAATATTTATTCAAAAATCATGAAAATTGATTTAGTGCTGTTTTTAAGCTATGATCTAAAAAAAGTTTGAACATTTTGACAAACTTTATTTCTTTATTTTTTATGCTCTATTATTTTTTATGTTTATATAAATTGTTTAATGTCTAATAATTTAGGTTTTGTGTGACTTTTTGTTGGATCATATCATAATCAAATGGTCCTTGAATTAGACAATGATGATGATATCCCATCATTTATAGATCAACAAGTTTGTTTTGAAAGGGAACTTTATTTGGTGGAGGAAAGTTGAAATGATTATTTCATGCATCATCAAGCATCATGTTTACCATTCCATTTTGTTCAAATGCATCATTGTGAAAGAATATGGGTTATAGATAAAAAGATGTATAGCTAGGAGGACTGTCAAGTGTGACTTGGGTTGGTTTTGACTTTCCAACGCAAAAGCGAGGTCTATGCTATGTTGCATTAGGTAATTAGGAGTTGTAAACCTAATTCTTGCATTCCCATCATTCTTTATTTCTTTATTTCTACCATCCTTGATAACTTTGTTTCATTTTAAAAAATGCTTAGTGATGCTTAGCCCGCAATTAGTTAAGCTTTTTTCATCAAAATGTTTTGTTTGAGGAGATGGTACCGTTTTCGGAAAAGAAAGAGTTGTAGTGATGAATTTGAGATCGGACGGGGACGTAGGTTGAAAGCCGGCGGGATTCCTAGCTGTGCTTGTCCGTGTTGGTCGTTTAAGAACCGTCCGTTGTTTGGCTTTGAGTGAAATCGGGACTTTTGAGCATAAATTGCGCTGAGGCCGTTTGGGTCAATGGCACGTCGGACTGCGATCACCCCAGGTCAGACGAAACTAGCGGCCACATGCCTCGGTAAGCCTGATCTCGGGGTGTGCCAAATCGGGAACGGACAACCGCGCCTTTGGAGTGGAGAGATGGCGGGGGTAGCATGTACCCACCCTCTTTGGTCAAACTATCATTAGGGCGGGGTAGGGAGGTGGAGTCTTGTGCTCTCGGGTGGCGATGGACCCAGTCCCATTTTGGACCAGGCGAGTGAGGGTTGATATATGCAAGCTTAAGTGCTACATATGTCATGTGGTTAGGGATCCCCATTTGGTATAATCGATTCATGAATCGCCGTTGCTTCTCGGAGAAGGAGACCGATTCACGACCTTCATCGTAGTAAATGATGGAATATGTTTTTCGAGGAAAGAGAGTTGGAATAAGAAAAAATATGTTTGCTCTAGAATAGGATAACCTAGAGTTTTCTTGAGCTACTAATCGGAATTAAAATCTTGAAACTAAGGATTCATTTTTAGTAAGCTTTTACGCAAAACGAGTCCTTGATTCTTGCTAAAACCTTTCCTTGATTCCCCTAAGCTGCATTTACGAGTCTTCTCCTCTTTTCCTTGTCGGTTAAGTCTTGTTGAGTACTCCGTACTCAGGGTTTGTTAACCCCTGTTGCGAGTCTTGACTCGTCTTTGTTTAACCAAGATTATGTCGGTGGGCTCGACATGATCACAGTGTCTTCTAGTTCTACCTAGCTTGCACAAATTAAGTTAAGTTCTCTTAAATGTAACTTACTCACATTTTGTAAAATTAATGTTATTATTCTTTCGCACTTTCGATGCGTATTTTATAACAAATGTTGTAATATTGTAGCTACTCCTTTGTTGATCCCGGTATGAGAGTGGTGTAATCGGGGTTTCCGATGACACCCGACGGACTTCTTACGTTAATGGGTGCATCTGCACTGGCGTCGAGGTCTTTGGGACAATGACAGGTGCAGGTGGGCCCGATAATTAGGGGTTACATTCTGAGAATGGTATCGAGCTCATACTTAGGACCACTACAATATTACTTTTGAAAACTTCAAAATGATTTTGTAATCTAAAAGTTTTTGAAAGTAACAACTTAAAAATGATCTTCTTTCTTTCCTTATGCTTCTTTGGAAGCTTTCATGAAGATTTTTCCGACGAGTCAAGTAAAAGATTTTAAGAAATTTCATGTCATCTTTTGAAGAACAAGCTGGGAGTCAACTTCACCGGCGATGTTCCGCTAAGTGCTTTTCAACATTTCGTTGGTGCGAGAGAAGATAGTATATAAAGTAAAGTCCTATATCCTGCTAACATGATGAAGGCAGTACTCACGTTGTGAAGGCGTATAGGACGAGCATGCATCATATCATCCATTTAATGTTGCTTCTTCCTCCTTCCATTCGGACAACTATTCTTTTTATAGTTGTTTGTCCTAAATTTCGTCCTATACCAGGTTTTTGGTTAATGGACTTCCAATTGATAATCTTTGCTTCATAAGTTCCTATTCTTTGGGAGCTTGCACCTTGCCATGTCAACTCTATTTAAAAGCCTCGAGACTACTCTTTGATTTCTCAACTCATACATGTGTCGTATTTTGATTTCTTCTATTATGACACATGCTATTCTTTTCACTTTGGCTGACCAACATGTGATGGTTGAGAGTTGCAATAATTGTGTCTTATGGTAGAACCATGGCACGTGGCGGGAAATAGCGTCGAAACACAGGGTCTCCTATGGACTGCAGCCATAAGGAAATCTTGTCGGGCGTTAAACATGTCGGGGTCTATGGTCATGATTCACCATAATCCACAACTAATGAGCTTTCACCTTCTTTGTGACTTCTTTTGGAAATTTCTATCCGTGCTCCTCTGGAATTTCTAAAAAGCTCCTTATCGGTTACAATCACTTTTTGTTTTGATTGCGATCTTGATATCAACCTTGTTACTTTGCAAATTTCCTACAAGAATATAATTGACACATTTCCTTTCCCATTACTTATCCCACGGGTTTGTCACCTTGAAATTTCGGAATTAGATTTCTTTTAAGGGGGAAAGATTTTCATATTCGATTATTCATAATCATATTCTTTGCATCATTAGCAAGCATCATTGCATTACATATGTTGAATTTAGCATTCATATAGTGCACATGAGGTGTTTTATATGTTTTATGAAATGAGGTTTTTGATATTGATTGAGAGCTTGGTAAATTTTTTGTGAATTTATTAGATGTTCAATAAGTTAGTTTTCATGAATGAATTTTATCAATGTTGGGTGTTGTTTGTGTTCTCTTTGCTAGTATGTGTGTAACTTTGGCTGCACCCTAGTCCAGTTAGGATGTTATATGTAAGTTTTGCCACGACTTGTGTGCCGTGTGGAATCAAGCCAAGTTTTTGTTGGGCCTTTTAGGCGACTCTTGCCATGCACGTCTCTCTTTGATCTTCGATAACTCCTTGGTTTTACGCCTAGAATCTTGGTGATTATTTCCAAACTCTTTTATCAAACTCTTATAGTAATATATCTTTGGCTTTGATCTTGAATCACCTCCATAGTGACTCTCGCCTTGGAACTCCTTTGATTGTTATCCTTCGTTTGTTAATCTTTGGTCACCACTACTTTTTATCATATGGATTCTCTCCGTGGTTGTGGTTTTGGCCGTGGTGTTATGATTAATGATTTCTAATCATGATCCATTACAAAACTATACTAAAGCATTCCCTTCTTTGTGATTTTCCTTGGTTATTTATCTATAATCTATCCGAGGACTCGTATATGGGATCGGTTGCTTTGTGAGTTCCTTACTTAAAGTTACAAGAAAGGTGACCCTTGAAGACCAAGTCAGCGACATCAATATTACGAGACTACAAGAAGTGGTAGATAAGGGACTCGCTTAACGATCTCTCGAAGGTAATCTTGACCACCAGGTTGTCAAGCAAGTTATGTCGTCCTTTGTTGGATCGAGAGGGCGTAAAAGATCGAGAAAATTGTTCAATTTCTATAAGTTTTATCTTTGCTGCCCTTTGCAATTGATTGGGATTTACCAAGCTACAATCATGTCCAATATTTACTGTGACATCGCGAGGGGCACGCAGATTGTTTAATTTGAATTCTAAGTTGTGCTAATAGTGGAAATTTTGGAACTTTCTATTCGATTCACCACTCTAATGAATTTCGGACCTTGCTTAAGACGGGATCACTTTGTGGCATTCTATTGCCGCCACGTGTCTTCGAATGTCGTGAGCATCGACCCTTCTCGCGCTCGCTTTCGTGTTGCGGTCTTCTTTGTGCCCGCACTCGCCGTCGGGTCACGTCTTCTCCTACACCACACTCTCTTTCTTCCTCTCTCTTTGTGCGCCATGTTTGCCCGTAGGCCTCGCCATTGCACCGTCTTGGGACCCCTCCATGGCTTGGTCCGCTACTCGCCTTCACGTCGCGGGAATCCTGTCACCCTATGCTTGAGCATAGAGTGCACCATAGCGGTGGCCGCTCCACCCGTGAAGCTGCTTTTGGTTTTCTCTCTTCTCTCTCGGCTTCCTTTTTCTCGGTCTTGCGCGGCATCTCTATCCACCCCTCTGGCGCTATAAAACGGAACTTGGGTACCTTGCTTCACTACTTTCATCTCTCCAAATCCTCTTGAAAATCTCCTCTAAGAACCATAGAATCGATCACCTCCTCCAAGGTGAAGCTGTCTAGTTCAAGAAATAGTTGAGTCAGAGAAGAAGACGCAAAATCCAGTGCTGCAAGATCAAGCTCTTACTCGCAGATCCAGGTCGCCAGTCAAAGATTGTTGCGCGTCTCGTTGAAGAAGCTCAGTTTCCGTCTTAGAAGGTCGAGTTTACATCTAGTTAGCTTATGGCTCTAGGATTCATTCTGTGTCTTCTTGACATTTTGTGCCTTCTCAATCCCATCTGTTTCTGGATCTGTTGGGGTCCTATTGCGCTTTGGTCATTTATCTTCTTATTGTTTCTTCACTTGTCCTCATCCATGTCTAAGTTTTACGGGTGAGGCTTTGCTATGTAATATATGTATCACTAGTCCCAAGAAATAATCTTTGTATCCTCTCTAAATCCCCTGAATGGTTTTGTAACCGTTCGTATCATGGGCAAGTTCTTTAAGCGTTAAGCATAGTTTTGAAACTATGAAAGTCCGCCACCATGTTCATCACTCACTCAACACTCAAGTGGCATAAAATGGTTATGAGATAAGGAGAAGCGCACATGTGGAATTTGTATAGTCTTCATTTGTAGAAATTGGAGAAGATTGGGCAGTTCTGCGATGCAAACATTTGAGTGTGAGGGCTAGTTTCCTAATAGAAAGGTTGGTAGGACTATGAGTGCTATTGGTCAAGTCATTAGGGGCGAAGAAACGGAAAACTCCCTAGAGGCACCGTGTTCTTTTTTAAAGACAAAGGTTTCTATGAGTTGCTTATTGACATTGGATTGAAAGCTAAATATTTTGGGCAGCTCAACTTCAAAGGATAGTTACGTTGTTTTGCACATACAGGGAAAGACAGATGCATTAAGAATCAAGTAGCTAATTGATTTAATTGGAGTAAAGATTTATCACGAGGCACCTTGTACAGTTTTGAGTGGGGGTGATCGGGGGTCTTCGGTGAGAAGATTTCCCATCCGAACTCAAAGATTGGACATGCCCTGATATGCAAGGAGAAGTAACAATGTTTCATGGGAGTCAATGAAGGAAATTCTATGGACAAAGATCAAGGGTAACATGCCTTCTTTCCCCTTAAAAGTCCTCCACCCCAAATCTCGGGACGAGATTTATTTAAGGGGGGAAGGACTGTAACACCCAAGGTGTTAATTACCGGTTAAGCAATGGATTTGGCCAAAGACAAGTGTATTAATCCATGGTTATGAATTCCACAATAAAAGTCATTAAAGGTTCAGGGGGAGCAATTGCCTCGAAAATGCCCCGATTGGCTTAAAACCCTAGTTTAAAGAATTATTAAGTTCTTTGCTTTGACCAAAGTGGAATTATATTTTCGAGCAAGATATGAAGTTTGACCTTTAAGTGAAATTGGAGATTTTGAGTAGTACAACAAATGTTATTTTGGGGTCAAGTCGTGATTCGGCTCCTAAGTGACTTTTTGAGCATAAATGCGCTGAGGGCGTTTGGGTCAATGGCACGTCGGTAGCGATCACCCCTGTCGAGACGAAACTAGCGGCCACATGCCCCGGTAAGCGATCTCGGGGGTGTGCCAAATCGAGGAAACGGACAACCAGCGCGACGAGAGTGGAGAGATGGCGGGGTAGTAGCATGTACCCACCCTCTTTGGTCAAACTGTCATTAGGGCGGGGTAGGGAGGTGGAGTGCTTGTGCTCGGGTGGCGATGGACCCAATCCGTTTTGGACGAATCGCGAGTGAGGGTTGATATATGCAAGCTTAAGTGCTACATATGTCGTGTGGTTAGGGATCCCCATTTGGGTATAATCGGTTTATGAATCGCCGTTGCTTCTCGGAGAAGGAGACCCGATTCCACGACCTTCATCGTAGTAAATGATGGAATATGTTTTCGAGGAAAGAGAGTTGGAATAAGAAAAATATGTTTGCTCTAGAATAGGATAACCTAGAGTTTTTTGAGCTCTTGATCGAATTAAAATCTTGAAACTAAGGATTCATTTTTAGTAAGCTTTTACGCAAAACGAGTCCTTGATTCTTGCTAAAACCTTTCCTTGATTCCCCTAAGCCTGCATTCACGAGTCTTCTCCTCTTTTCCTTGTCGGTTAAGTCTTGTTGAGTACTCCGTACTCGGGGTTTGTTAACCCCTCATTGCGTGTCTTGACTCGTCTTTGTTTAACCAAGATTATGTCGGTGGGCTCGACATGATCTGGTGTCTTCTAGTTCTACCTAGCTTCCACAAATTAAGTTAAGTTCTCTTAAATGTAACTTACTCACATTTTGTAAAATTAATGTTATTATTCTTTAAGCACTCGATCTGTATTTTTATAACAAATGTTGTAATATTGTAGCTACTCCTTTGTTGATCCTGGTATGAGAGTGGTGTAATCGGGGTTTCCGATGACACCCGACAGACTTCTTACGTTAATGGGTGCATCTGCACAAGCGTCGAGGTCTTTGGGACAATGGCAGTGCGGGGTGGGCTCGATAATTAGGGGGTTACATTTACATACATAACGGCCTTACTTGGCGTGGCTTCATAAAATGGCGGTGGAATAGTAGTGGAGGTCGGTGGATGATGTGGCACAAGTAGGTGCTAGAGAATTAGGCTAGCGAGGTTTGTCATTATAGGAGATATAGATACATCATTTGTTCCAAATTATATGACGTTTTGACTATTCTAGATATATTGCTTTAATATATGTTTAAACACAATGTATATCTAAGCAGGTATAAAAACTATAATCTAGAACAAAACATCTTATAGTTTGGAACGAGGTGAATATATGAGTAAAATATTTTTTTTAGATAAATAAAAGATACTAACAATTATACAATTTAATTTTAAAAACAATTTAAGCTCATGTTTGTTTCTAAAAGTTCTGGGACTTTTTTCTAGTTCTAGAACCTTTGAAAAAAAGTCACTCCAGGAGGTACTTATATAATAAAAAGCTTCTAAAAGTCCCTTTTGTTTGCTTTTAACTTTATGGACATTTTTAGTCCCAACATAAAAAGTCCTTGGAATCCAAGGACACCTAAATTATAGCCGATTTCTTGGCTCTATGCTTGCTCTTAGTGGGTAAAGGTCAACCGGTTAACATAACCAATTTTACTTTGTTTCTAGTTCTTTTTTCTTGTTTTTATATCACCTAACCCGAATACCTGTTTTTTTTGTTGCCAAAATGAGTCTTTATAACCGAGAGGGCCAGGGCTGCGCTCTGTGTATAAAAAGAGATTTTCCATGTTGCCGCACGCAGCAGCCAATTATGAGTTGTTGATGTATAAAAGCCGAAGCCTACTGCTCGCTTTCCGCTCTTTCCGCTCTACAACTCCACGTTCTTTTGATTTGGATTGTTCTGAGGCCGACCGACACGGCGGTGCTTCTTGACCCACACCTACATCAGAAACCAGTGTTTCAGCATGATCATTGAGCTATGAATGTGATGGTACAGTCTCCTTAACACATTCCTTTAGCAGTACTAGTATCGCGGCTGGACGGATGCACCGTACGTTGTCTTTGTTTCTATTTCATCATATATACTCATAATTGTTGATATCAAATGTCCAGTTGCTATTTGCCCATTTGAAGTTCCATTTGAAACACGAGAACCCTCTGTTTCCGCGAAACCAACTATTTCCCGTTGAACGTTCCGTGAGAATCGCCCGGCTTTTGTTCTTCTTCATGTAAACAGCACACCTGATCCCATATGATCGGCTTACGAGCCGGATAGCTAGATGAGAGAGCAGGAGGGAAAGCTAGTGCTGAACCGTGACTCTCTTCGGGATTCCACCCACGCTCTCGCTCTGTTAAACGTTCGATCGCCCCCCAACCAAGGCCCCAACAACGGCACAACGCTGAGCAGATGAAAAGCCAAAATAATGTACTACAAGCAAAAAAAATGTACTACAAGCAAATGCTGTACCTATAGGAAAAAACATTTCCCGACTGCTCGCTCCTCGCTTCGCTCATCCGTCTCTATCCTGCACGCCCTGCGAGCTCTGCTGCCTACTGCAACGCTGCTCATATGATCAGTAGGTTTCCGGCCGGGTCGTAGCGACGCAGCTGCGGCCTGCATAGCACGCAGCGGCATGGACATCGAGACCTGGGTCTGGGCGTAGTAGGAGCGCAGCACTTTTTTCATAGAGAAGGCCCGCCCGAGTGAGATACGATGGAGTAGGAGTGGGGCACTCGGCGGAGCTAGCTCTACGTGTGATATTCCATGGCAGGGGATGGAGAGCGGAGCGGACGGACGACGAAGGCTGGTCTCTCCCGATCCCGTCCCTGCGGCTAGACTAGAGAAGAGAGACACTTCGCTTCACGAGGCCCCCCCGTGCTCAGATTGAGTCTGCCACGAGTGCGCCCTCGTGGCGGTGATCTCTGTGCGAGATGCCAGGCCTGTTGTAGCGCTCACTTTTTCGCCAAGATTTGCCTGCTTTTACTGACGGGTCAATACGTCGAGCATTCGTCCCATCAGCATTCCCCTGTTCGCTTGTTCGCTTGTCTTTCTGTTTTTATATTATAAAACTTACTTATACATGTTGTACGGGAGATGATAACGCAAAAAATTGCTGCAGCGTAAGGCAAAGCGCGCGGCATTTGTTTGGTTAGCTTGTTTAACGCTTCGAGCGTAATCGGTTAATGCTTAGAGTTGAGTGATATTAGCCTTGTACAATCTGTATCTCATCCCGCCGCTGCTGTAGATGCCCATATACACACTTTTTTTAACGCTTATTAGCTGAACCAAACACTTTTTTAACGCTTAGCGTAACCAAACACAAAGTAATGTGATCCATTATAGCATTATGAATGAATTAATAACGGGCGAGATATGAAGATCTAAACAGCGTCCTAGTTCCATGGCTTTCCAATTTTGCACACTTACACTAACAAGTTATGCAAATACACCTTACCTCAGCATTCATTAAATATTGAATCGGCAAATCTCGAGATTGATGTCCATTGTCGATGGGTACGTCACCTAACACAAAAGGAATAATGTTGTGAAATTCTAGAATAAGAGTATGTTTGGAAACGAGGAGCATATCAAATTCTCAGTAGAGTCACTATAATAGGCACCAAACACCACAATAGAGAAACGTTTTAGAATAACCCACAAAGCCTATAATTTATCTTGTTCTAGTTCAAGGGCGAAGAATCTAGGAGCTAGCCAAACGGCCTCACAGAATGATTCTAATTCATCAAAGAAATGTTTCTGAAGGAAATCTGAATCGGAAACAATTATACGAGAATCTAAATCCTTGCCAAACGCACCCTAAGCATGAAACTTAACTTCATGGAGATCATTATATTCCCAAACTTGTTTTGACTTTGCTAAACACGCCCTAAATCTAGGAGGCAATTGATGGGCAATCTGGATGTGCAGAAACCACAAAATCTTCAAGAACTCAACCCCAACAGTTCAGACTTGCAGGGCAATGTTCAAGATTGAGATATCTTCGCTTCTGTGGCATGAGAACTCAACCCCCAACAGTTCAGCATGGGTGCAAAAGTAACTAGCCTGTGATCTCCTCCTTTTCTTCCAACACTTCAGTCTCCTGAACTACTAGCTTCTAGCAGTTGGGTTCTTCTCTGCTCTTTCTTTTTGATGATTTCCTCTGCTCTTAGTTGTACAACCTACTTTTCACTTGTTTAATAGATCCGCAGCAGAGGTTTAAACCCCTCTATTTCACTCTCTCTCGAAAAAAAAAAAAAAAAAAAAAAAAAAAAAAAAAGTGCAAGGACATGCCGACGTAGCTGATGGACAAGAGTGGAACGACGTTTCTACACATCAAGGACACGCTTGTGATCCCACATATGCATAACTGATACAGTACACCTCTACTACCTTCAACCTAAAAAATGATGTAATTCTAGTTCAGTTCTTACAATCATGTAAAATGTGATAACAGTAATTTTCATCATAAGTACTCATACTTTTCTATAAATTTAGTTAAAACCAAAATGGTTTTGTTGGAACCGCATGGAGGTAGGTAGTTTATTCCTCCCATTCTGAGCCTCTCCGTTTCACAATATTTTGGCACAACTCGCTGTTTTCCCAGCTGAAGCTGAATACCTCCATGTCTCCATCAATCTGTTCCCCCTTTGCCCATGCCGGACGCCCCATTTTTGGCGCCGTTGCCAGGCGACCGAATTATGGCCTAATCACACCAAAAGCCGCTCCCTTCCAAACCCTCCCATCACCCAATCTTATATACCCGACCCGACCGACCGCGCCTCTCTATCGTACGTGCTCTCAGCTCGATCGTTGCCGTTCCCGATTCCCGAACGCGCAGCGCAGGCAGCTGCGTTCACGTGTCCCTCCAGTCATCCAGCCAGCTCCAACAAACCTGTTGCTACAAGAAGCCGCCACAACCACCGCTCCGAACGGCTCATCGGCCGGGCGGCGATCGATCCCATGGGAGAGACGAGGACCTAACTTTTCTCGGATTCTAGCTCGAGACGCTGCTGCTGCTGGTTTTCTTGAGAGGCGAGACGTACCCTGAAGGGATGGCACTGGAGGCCCTGGTGCTTTCCCAGCAGCAGTCCTCCCAGCAAGGCAATCGCTTTGGGTGTGGCGCCATGGCAGCAGGAGGGCCTTGGGTAGCCTGTTGTTTAGTGGAATGGAGGGGCGGTCGAAATGGGCGGCGGCGGCTGGAACGCGGCCGCGTGCTCACCGCCTCAGCTCCTGCGCGAGCTGGGTGACAACCCGGCTGCCCGCGCGCTGCCTGTGGCGTCCGCGGGGAGTGCCAGTGGTGGCGCCGGTCAGGATGCCCCGGCACTGGCTGTGACTGCGACTGCGACAGCGGCGGCCGGAAGAAGGAAGCGGCGAAGGACGAGGCCGGTGAAGAACGAGGGAGGAAGTGGAGAGCCAGCGGATGATCCACATTGCCGTGGAGCGCAACCGCCGCAAGCTGATGAACGAGTACCTCGCCGCGCTCCGCTCCCTCATGCCGCCGGCCTACGCAACGGGTAACCGATCGACGAGCTCGATTCGATCTCAGAATTGCTACGTGACAACCGAATGTTTCTCCTCGAACTGAGTCGCGCGTTTGCCTTGTCTGTGCAGGGCGATCAGGCGTCCATCGTCGGCGGCGCGATCAACTTCGTCAAGGAGCTGGAGCAGCTGCTCCAGTCGCTGGAGGCGCAGAGGCGTCGTTCCCGGCAGCGCCCTGCCGACGACGTCGATCCCGACGACGCGGGGCCGTTCGCGGACTTCTTCACCTTCCCGCAGTACTCGATGTGCGCTGTCGTCGCGGCCCCAGCAGAGAACACCGACCACCGTGAGGGCGCCGGCGCCGAGGAGGAGGCGTCCGGGTCGAAGCCGTCGGCCGTGGCCGACGTGGAGGCGACCATGGTGGAGAGCCACGCCAACCTGCGGGTGCTGTCCCGGCGCCGGCCGAGGCAGCTGCTGCGGCTGGTGCTGGGGCTCCAGGGCCACCGCCTCACCGTGCTCCACCTCAACATGAGCAGCGCCGGCCACATGGTGCTCTACTCGTTTAGCCTAAAAGGTACGCCATCCACATTCTTCCACAACCTTCTTGCTCCATTTCCTCTCGCTCGTAAACAATTACAGGCAGCTATACCCGATAGTAGATATACATGGCTCTCAAGTCCAAGGAGTATAGTACTCGTACCTGGTTCGCAATACCACGCTTGGATGAAATCGGGAGGCAAGGTGGTGCCTAGGTTTTGGGGCCTGTTTTGGATCTTGCTCTTGCATTGTCTCCAACAGCTGCTCCAAATTCATTCCCCGGCCGATCTCTTTACTTTATTATGGTTTATAATGGAGCAGATCAAGGTTGCAATTCTTGACTTTCTACTGATGGATCATCAAATGGTTGCTGGTCTCGTGAACACAGGTGGAGGATGATTGCCAGCTCACCTCTGTGGATGAGATTGCAGCTGCGGCTCATCAGATCGTCGAGAAGATCAATGAAGAACAAGGCTCTGCAGCTTAGAATAGAATCAAGCGCGTGCTTTTTTTAGCTCCTGTAGCAAGTGAAGTGATTCCCTTTGTACAAATGAATAATGTACTAATCAGCTTAGCTGGTCTCTGAAACAGTAGTATGCATCATAAGCTATCTTTGTCCATAGATAATAATGTCCATGGCCGCCAGGCATGCAACCCGTCCGTCTCCGAACGAGAGCTCTGGCTACAGAACAGCTCCAATTCCATGGCGTGGTGGAGACCTGGAGGGAAGAAGGGGTGACATTCCCTTGTGGCCTTGTGGGTGCCCTAGGAGCCTGGGTGCTACCATGTTCTGATGTTCACCACACGATCTGACATAGTAACTGGCACTAGCAGGTGCTGTTTCAGACCTGGAAGAATTCTGTATTTCTGTGCCCCTTGTGAAGCATCAACCGCCCCATGCCAAAACGCCAAAAGATTCTCAACTCATGTCACCCTGTGCACATGGTTTGCAAAAATTCCTTTCTTGAATTTCCATTCTGCTCCATTCTTAAATTTCAGTACGAGGGGCCGAAGTTAATCTGGTGCAAACATGCTGCGGTCCTTCACTGGGTACCAATTACCATAGATTAAAAAGTTTCAGCAAATAACATATTGCTTTTCAGAGAACAGGTTATGGAGTACCATGGAGAAAAACTATAAGAAAGGAATGCGTCGCCTTCAACCCCTCTTTGACCCAAGAAAAGGTTCCAGAACAAGGCACCTTTGCCTGACCGGCCTTTTACCATTTCTGTCTAAGCATGGTTCATCAAACAGTAAAAAAGAACTGCACGGACATTTCACACCCATGCGATGCTTGCATCTGATGGATTCTACCAACAGGACAAACCAACATCTGCATCTCGCTCGTATGCCGAATGTCGTTTTCACTCTTCAAATGTTCTACTACTATGAATGAATGTAATCTGGTAAAAAAAGGGAAGCCACCCCACCGGCGTAAAAGTAAACAGCAGAAGTTAGGGGAGTCCCCATACATGATGCATCGACCAATTCACTCGAAACTTTGGCTGCCAGCTAAAGATGAATGAACAGTCATAGTTCAAATATTTGGCATGAATGTGTTTAGTTGGTGAAATATGGGTTGAAATTTCTTGTAGCACTTTTCGTTTGTATTTGATAATTATTGTCCTATCGTGGACTAAGCTGAGCTCAAAGATTAATCTCAGTACTTTTCAATCAAACTGTGTAATTTGTTTTTTATTTACCTACATTTAATGCCCCATGTATGTGAAAAAGAGATTCGATGTGGCCAGAATCTGCTAACATGTTTTTGGGTTCTTTTCACGAACTAAACATGGATGTGCAGGCACGTGAGTTTCCATGCAAATGACAGCAAGAATGATAACCGTACTGATAAGATCACAGAAATAAATCATGATATGGATACATAATATAATATGCTTAAAGGCGTACTATATTGTATATCTACTCAGCAGAATGCAGTGCCAAGGGGGTAAAAGTTGAGCAGCACGGCTCAAAGTAAACAAACATATATTGGAGGCCAAGGCAACACTGTCCTTAGTTAAGTGGACTGACCACAGCTTGGCATACTAGTCATTGTGAAAACCGATCTCAACAGTACACATGGCATATATCACATGCATACTCCGTATACAAGAACTACAGTTGAAGGACCTACACATGTTGAGGGCCCATCAACGACTTAACAGTTTCAGGATTCCATAGGGATAGTAACAGAAAACCTGCATGCCATAAGTTGAGTCGAACTCCGACGAAAGCAAAAAGCGTGGTACCAGGAATATTATAGTTGAGTTGTAACTTGGAAAAAAAAACTTACATGATGTAAGATGGGAGACAAAAGTCAATAGACTAATGTAATTAGTCACAATGAACCAAGACTCCCGTGGTGACAAGGGCAGAAGGCATCAAACGTGTCATTCCAAAATGTACGATGTTACACTATACAAGTACAGTATTGTTGTCTTGGTTCTCACCAACCAATCTAGCCTGTGAACAACTGGAGCTCAGCATCAGTTACCCTTAACCCCACCAAACAGCAAATAGACAACAAACGGACAGTTCAACGGATGCATACATAACTCCACTTGAAGAAAAAAGACTGGGAAAGTGGAAAAAGGAAGACAACAACAACGAAGGAAGAGATGAAACGGGGGAGAGAATCAAGCATAAGTGGATTTTTAGTGGTTGTCAATTGTCAAAGGAAACAAAAGATACAGCAGCATCATAGCAAAAGACTAGTGAAAATAGAAAATAGAGGCGGTTGGTGTAATATCAATCATGCAGTACAACTTCCTCTACGCTTTAGTTCCAGAACAAAAATGGCGTACTTTGCACGTATGTCAAGAAAGGAATTCAGAACAGAAGTTGACGAAAAGTTAATTTTCTTTCATCATTCATTAAATGTGGTAACAGATAAATTCAATTAGCACTTAGATTTATAGAGTTCAACATATTACCTTAACTAGCATTTACAAATGTTAAGTGTGAAAGTGATCTTTAAGTTGTCATTTTAGTATACTTTGTGCTTTGAAGAGAATTCCTTGACAGGTGTGCATGTTTCCTTGATATATGGAAAAAGTCTAGATCACCCCCCAACTATGGGGGTGGAATAAACTTTTAACATGTCCTAATTTTACGCTTCAAAACAAATCTTTTACCCCTATTTTGGGCGACGGTTTTTGTTCTGATAACTACGTTTTGCTACAGTAACCGCAAAAAAAAATTGTACTAAAGCATACCATATTATATATTCATTGTGTAGATCTACTTATGTGGAGTACAACAAAAATTGGATTTTCATTTTACGATTTTTCTGTGACTTACTATGAATTTTTAAAGATGCGGTTCTTGTAGCAAAACCACGGTTCTTGTAGCAGACCGCCGTCCAAAACTGCCCTAGGGGTAAAGTAAACGGTTTTTGGAAGTTCGAGGGTAAATTAGGCCCGTTTCATAGGTTGGGGGGTTAAGTTCCACCCCCCATGGTTGGGGTTGAAAGACTTTCCCTGATATATTGATTAAAGAGAAGGCATAGAACAGAATGCTGATGTAGTGACCCCATACTTTTTTCATACTTGGGAGCTGAGAGATGCTTTACCTACCGATTACCACCACAAAAAAAGACTCAATTACTTTAAGAAAGAATTTGTGAGTTGTTTTTTATCACCATGCAGCTCCTAAGTTTCCTAAAATTACATTTTGTGATCATGTTCTTTGCCATTAACCTCCTAAGCACTATGATAGTTTACAGTTAGCACTAAAAGGACACCTGAAAAGAGTAGAACATGGAGACGAAATCTGCACTCTCAATAGCAAAAAACATTGTGATGCAGATAAAATGGAAATGAACTATTGTGTCCTTTCTTATTACAATTTGTTATTACAAAACTCAATTGAAACAGGATAAGGCTGTACCAAGTATCTCGAACTATTTTAGAGGGTTAAAATTAGAAATGATTGTTATTTATGTTAGTAATTTTAAGTACTAAGAGTTGTGGAAAAAATCTGGCACCAGTTTTCTCAACAAAGATAAGCATCAAGTTCATAATAGTGGGAGTCGATTGCAAACAAACTTCTTAATTCATCATGAAATATCTTTATGTAGTACAATCTTAGAAGCTATCAATGTTGTAATCAAATATCTCACATAAATCAAAGCTATTTGGTATGGCCATTAACAATGGCCAAGAACAACTTGGAGATCTAAAACATGAATACGTCCAGAGTCTTGCAATATAATCACTTATGTTTAAGATGCACAAAAACTTGGTAAATATTACTTAGGAATAAGCCATCAGGTACCTCAATTTGGTGAATCTTCCCACCTTGATATACAGGAGAACACCATAGTATTGTATCTGCAGTTCATTTCCTACCCCTGCCAATAGGAAAATCCCGCATGCAAAATCTGAAATAAATTAGCACACTAGATATTCTGTTATTAGTTGTGGTAACTGGATCTTAAGATCCACATGATAAATAAGGCAACCACATGCTAAATTACTAATTTAAGTTCGCATTCAATACATGCTCAATCTATCCACACAAAAGAAGACATCTAATAATATCATACACCACCAGCAGGAAGTGCTGGTCTCTCCAACTACAGATTCTTAATTTAGTATGTTTGCTCCATTCCTTTTCTTAAGGCAAATAGAGTTAATAACTTGATATAGGTGAAGTCCATTCCTTCTTGCATGATTGCTAGTACATAAAAAGTATATATGGAGAAACCAAACATCAGCTTCCCCAAGGCCCAAATTCACTCAAACCAAGATTGAAGTTATCATACAGGAAACTTGGGACTTCGAAGCTAACACCACCATATCACTCGAGCAATCCTTATCGGCAACAATTGCTCTCATCAATGACTCACACCTCAAAGGAGATTTTCTCTGAGAGCAACTTCAGCTCTCTGCGCTTCCTATCAACAGACACTGACACACTACCAGCTCCCGGCTTTGCTGAGGCTGCAACCCATTGACAGTAAAAACACACCAACTCACAGTGGCAGCACAGCACCACTGGGCGGCCATTCCGTGAGAAGAAGAACCCCTGGCCACTGCTTGACATGGACCTGCCAATCTTGAACCGGCCTGACTGACAAGAGGACGTAGAAGTGCCTGCTGCCTCCTTCTCCTTCACCCTGAAGACCTTCATCTCTCGGGCATTTGGCAACTTGCAACTATACCGCACGACATCAACCTGAGCTTCAGGAACAGCTACGAGGAACAATGGAGAATCCATGGACGCCGAGCGCCTAATTGGCTTGGGCGTGGCCCTTCCATCGTCCTCCGCTGTAGCCGTTGTGCCTTCACTTTGAGTGGCTGACGAGGCTTCAGAGTCCTCCGAGCCCTCAGTCTCCGATTCAGACTGGGACAGCGACATTTCCTCATGAACATGGTGTTCCCCCGATTGGGCACCACCCGCCTCAGCCTCCGCGGCAGCGACGGGGAGATCGGAGGGAACGACGACGACGGGGAACGGCAGATGGGACAGTTGACGTGGGCGCGGAGCCAGGTGTCGATGCAGGGCGCGTGGAACGGGTGCGCGCAGCGCGGGAGGAGGCGCACCAGCTCCCCGTCGCTGAACTCGCCGAGGCACACCGCGCAGTCCCCGCCGCGGCCCACCCCGCGGCGGTACTCCACGGCGGCTATGGACGCGATGGTGGCCTCGTCGAGCCCCACCGTCCGGATGTACCACACGTGGTGCACCACCCCGCCGCCGCCGCCCTCCTCGTCGCCGAACCCTCCGTCGTCGTCGTCGGCACCTTCAGCGGCCGCCGCGGCGAGGCGTCGGCGGCGTCGCAGGATGAGGCGGCGGCGGCGGTAGAGGAGAGGAGCGTGGAGAGCGCGAGCGAGAGGAAAGAGGAAGGCGGAGAGCAGGGGAGATGACGAGGAGGAGGAGGCGCACGGGCGCGGTGTGGCGGTCGGCGACCGGGATCACCGGGAGTGGGGGCGGCGGGGGCAGGGCGTACGCGGAGCAGGCCTCCCCGCTGCTGGGGCAGGGGATGGGAAGGCAGTCGAGCGGTGCCTCCGTGCAGTTAAGGGTGACCGTCGTGGCCGCCGCGTGCGGGCGCACCGTGGACATGGCTACCTTGGCTGGGACAGCGGCAGCGGCGGAGTCGGCTCGGGCTCGGCGGCGCGGCGCGCATCGGAGACGTGGCCGCGTGCGCGTGCGGTGGTGTGGTCTGGGTGGTCTGGGTGGGGAGGGGATACGTGCGAGTGGGTTTGGTCGCTGTTGGTGTTGGGTTTGGTAAAGGTTTGGCGAGCCGCAGGATCAGCAACTTGGGGTGGAGCTGGACCGCATGGACTGCCGACGGCGACTGTACCCAACACTACCACTTTGCAACCACTCTCTCTGACACTGTGGGCTCAGCAAGTCCTGCTACTATGCTGAGCCCACAAGTCGGTGAAAGAACGCTGTTCCGTGATGGCGTTTCCTCGTGCGCTGAGCGGCAAGTCTGAACGTACGTAGTATTGGGTTTGGAAAGTCAAAGGCTAGTTGGGCCCGGATTAGCCTCCACTCATACCGTATCTGACTGGAATGTCGTAAATCTAAGCCGTTGATTCCAGTTCAGACGGCTGAGATTTAATCATGTGAGAGGTAAAATAGACTCATCATCGTTAATTAATGGCTCCGCTCGTGATGGCGTTTCCTAGTGCGCTGGAGTGACCTATGCGTCGGGTGATTTGTTAGGCATGTGCTGGTAATAAATTCATCAATGTTTCAACGCAATCAGTGGGTAAATCATGTGTCACATCGGACATGACCGATAGTCAATCCGCTGCTGAATCTTTCCGGTTGCCCACTTATCATTGATTATCTGAATTAGGATGGTTTCTGAATTAATCATTGTTTCAACAGCTCGGATGGTTTCTGAATTACTCGCCATTTGATTTGAACACACTGTATTGGACATCCCTTGATTTATAACTTTATTAGAAGACGTTGTCCGCAGAATTGTTTTACGAGAAATTGGCTAGTGGGGCCAACATGAGGTGCTCTATGTTTTTTTTTAAGGAGGTGCTCTGTGGATTGGATAGAGATTTTAAGAATTTTATTTATTATTACTCGTATCCTTTTATTATACAGCTTCTTCTGGATTATGAGAATTTCAAAATTTTGTGTCTTTGACTTTTTAGTATCAGTTCTAAACTCCAATTAGTTTAGATGGGATATATTTTATTTTTTGAGAGGAAGCTAGACATATATTTCTCATTTCAAAATGTTTGTATTAAGGAACACCAGAGAAGAACCAAACCAAACAGCTACAAGAGTATGCATACTTTGTAAGATACTGAGCCACCCTATTAAAATCCCTATCTTCATCTCTGAAGCGCACACAATCAATGAATCAATTAAATCAAAAGAATTTAAATGTCTTTTAAAAAAAATGTTGTAGAGGATACAACATTTTTTTTTTTTTTTTTTTCGGAGGATAGAACAGTCTTCGTTTAGCACAGAGGGGCCACAACTCAAGTGAGATGTCATCCAAGCGTGGTTTGGGTTGATCCCCTAACTTCACCCAATCCCCGCCCACCCGATGGCCATAATCCCCAAAATCCCCTCGCTCATTTGGATGCTGAGTTTAATTAGCGTTGGATTCGCTGATTGCTATCGTGCAAGTTGCATTGACTTGATTATTATTTCTTGATCTAGCATAAGATGAGAATGCCTCTACGTCTCTAGCATCATTAATCATACAGAAAATTTTAAAACATGTAGAAAAAATCTGAAAAAAAATAAAAGGAAGATAATACAAGTAGCACAAAAGTTTTGAAACTGCAAATACACTAAATATTAAATAGTACTACAATAATAGAAACATCCTAAAAAAAGAAAAAAGGTTTAGTCATTTTGTAAAATAGTCAAATTCCATACTTTAGCCATCTTGTACAATAGAAACCTCTTAAAAAAGAAAAGGTTTACAACAACCTAGCTATTTCTTATCTTTTATATTAAAAAAAACAAGTTGCCACATCATGCAACTGACACCTAATTTCCACCTGCTGGGACCTACTCCTGGTGTGTGAATAGGACCGCATAGACTCATCACATGAGGCAGCATCTCTGCCACTTTGCAGCTTCGCGTGAATCCATTTCGGCTGTAAGAAAAGAACACAAGTAACATATGAGATGATGAACTCAACATGTTGTAGAATAAAACTGAAACTGTTCACAAGCAAAAAGACACACAAATTTTCCTTGAATTTTATAAAAAGGACAAGACATAGATCTTCTGCATTGAAAGGACCACATGTTATCAAAGAGTAAAAACACAAACTTTTACTAATCACTCTTTTTAAAATTAGTCAAGAAAGTGAATGGCTAACAATCAAATAATACAAATTACTATTGCATATTACAAGCTCTGTCAGGCATTAGACAAATGAAGTGATGTTAGCCATTCAGTGAAATCAGAAATGTACAAATTGGTTCCTTAGCAGCAAGTCAGATACTATTTTCACAGTGAAGTGATGTTGCCTGTAAGACTAGCTGCAAAGGCATACTATTAAGAAAAAAAAACTGAAACCGGGAAATAATTTAGGTCATACTGCATTAGCAGTGCCATATCAAAAGTAGAATGATGCCTCTTCGGTACTTTAGTACTATCAGACCGTCGTCCATTGTTGTGACAAGAAGTGCCCAAAATATTCGTACTCTATAGATAAGTCAACACATACTCTATGAATTAGCAGACCAAAGATACACTCTACAACTACAACCATTCTTTAACTTATCAAACAACTCAAATTTACATGTACAGGAGGAGCTTGACGATGGTGAATCAGTCATTAATATTAAGGTAGTGGCAACCACTGCCGAAACAAATCCCAAAAAGAAATATGTTTGGTATTTTGACTAAAGAAAAACACAAAGAATTCAATTTTAGTTTAACTACAGTATGAACAACTCAGCAACAAGCCAACAATAGAAGTAATCTTTCTCTAGGACTACCTCGTGCTCACTGGCCAAAGGATAGATGCAAAACATTAGAACTATTTGGAAACTACCTGGAGATTAAGGAAATAGCTTATACAGTTGAATAAATAAAAAAAAACTACATATAAGCAATTGCTTTGCTCTGAATAACCTTGTATGAAACTAGTGCTACAAATGCATGATGTCAGTAGTGTGTACCTAGAAACTAGACCATAGGAAAATTTGAAACAAACATCATAAAAAAAATATTAGTCTCAACCTACTGCTACTGTTTGAGCAGAAGCAAGAGAAACTGGGCAAACAGCTATCTTGAACCCATTCTTATGTGAAATTGGAACAACTGAATAAATAAATAAAAACAAAATTACAAGCTCCTAAGCACTGTGAAAAAATAGCAGTTGAGCCACTGCTCAAACTTTTCAATGATGAAGTTAACAGCTCTCAGATACTACTAAATTTGTACTGTTTTTCATCACAAATTCCAGGCTTATGTAATAATAACTTTTACAAGGTTTTGAACAGCACAGTATATGCTGAATGGTACTACTAGCAGTACCATTCAGTTAGCATTCAGCTAGGAATGTACCTGTGATCTAAGTGTTTAATGTGTGATGAGTGTTTTGTATGATGTATTAGTCATCAGTGTTACTCTGGATTCTAAACCAATATCCACTAGACAACCACCAACAGCTAAACCAATAACTATACTTGTTTCAGGGAGAGGAGTAACTGTGGCCTGCAAAACTTGCTGCTAGTCGCCATTGCTGCTGCAGATGCAGAGGCAGCCAATGCACGCTCCAGAAACAGCTCTAACAATTCTTACTCCATGACCATTACTCGTGACAGGATAATCTGCAACCAACTCCAGGCAACATTTACATTGCCATAACCTACTCCAGTATATGACCAAAAGATGTTAATTTATTGAGTTCCTTCACCAATTAAGGCCATTAACCTATGACAGAGCAGAGTAACTAACGGTCCAAGATTAACCAACAGTCTTTTTTTACTATAAAAGCTACTAGCTACTGTATTGCCCATCACCCTTCACCAACGTTAACTGAACTGCAGCTAGCTACTGAAGTGAGCTTGCAGCAGCAAGAAATCGATTCATGGCGACGGATGCAATTGTCAATCTCAGAACGCAGCAAATAACAACGCGCATTGAGCTGTTCCAATCCTAGTGTACTGAAGTTCTACAAATGGTTTGCTTTACTAGTTAGATCAAACCTAAATTAAACATTTCACAATCACAAAAATGGGAAATATGCTGATGGCCATAACTGCAGCCTCTACCACTCGGCCTCTACAACAACTGATGGCCGACCAGGCAAGGCAACAACAGTAATTTTTTTGACAAGCAAACTATCATCGACGGGCTGTAATCGAGACTAGAGAGGAAGATCAGGCCAGACCTGGAAAAGAAAACTTCCTTGTCGAGATGGTGTAGATCATGGACTAAATAGCACTGTAGATGGTTTTGTTGACGAGCAGGACAGAAGCCTTTCTTCAGTTTTGACCATTCAGAAGAAAGCACAATAAGTAGGACTCATTCCATATTCTTCCTCTTCCTGCAGGAAAGCACAACAAGTAGGACTCAGTTTTGACCATTCAGAAGAAAGCAATGCAAAGGCAGCACGTTATGAAGTAAGTTGTTTACTTAGGAAAGAATTGAAAAAAAAAACAGTAGCAATATTATATACCATGATAAATAGCAGAACCTGGGGAACTCACAAGAGCGGAATGGCATGGGAGTGGGAGACAAGCATTTTGCTACGATGAAGTCGGCGTCCTCGGTTTGAAGGGGCTCATTCCCATCCATGTACAGATAACATGACACCACAATCTTGGTGCTCAGGTCAATGGAGAGCACCCACATCTTCCCGTAGGCTTTTATAAACTCAATGAAAAGGAAGTGCACTACTTGTGGCCTGTCAATGTCGACTCGGGGGTACATGGGGAGGCCCCGTTGGAAGCGGTCAGGGAGTTCATCAGAGGTGACAGTGTAGTCCTCCTTCCACGCCATGCTGCTGCCTAACACGAGGGTGTGGCAGGTGATGGTGAAACCAGTGCCGGGTTTGAGCGCTCCATAGGCAGGGCCGCTATCATGGCGTGCGACAAAGACAAACTTGAGCAAACGGCCGTTGTCAATGACAGACACACCACCATTGCCGCTGCACTGGGTTTTAATGTCGCTGGCAAGAGAGTAGCTGTCCGGAGGGAACAATAGGAAGGAGGCGGTAGGAGCTTTCTCGGACACGTCCCAGAAGAGGATGCCTTGGTGGTAGTCGATCCAGCATAACCATCGTTGGAAGGGGATGGTGGCGTGGGTCTGCCAGCGGGAGAGTTTATCATCAGTAGTGGGCAGGACTGTCACTCGCATGGTGTCCCATTTGCTGCTGCCAAGCTGATCATCAGTGAAGGAGGTGCGCAGCAAGCAGATGTCAGCGAAGGCCTCGGTGGGGGTGCGGCCAATCATGAGTATGCAAAGAGTGAGCTCTGCCACCACAAACTCCTCCCCTTTGTCTCCGCACCATAGGCCCGAGGCTCTCTGATCCAGCATGCGCGGAGTAGCATTGGAAGGCGTACGACGTCGGCGGCGATCGCCACGGACATCATACTTGAGCTCGGTACAAGGGGGAGCACTCTTAGCGAGGATGAGGAAGGGTTCTTCTCGTCGGCTTTGAAGATGAAGAAGTTCTGAACTGTCTCTGCGGAGGCATCCTTGAAGAAGTTTCTAGCTGTACCTGGAATAGGCTTCGGGCTGGTGATGCTGAACAGGGCAAGATGGCGGTGAGTCGCCACCATTGCTAAGGGGTTCGCCTTGCGGGGACCCGGAAAGCCCGGCAGCTGCGCGTAGAGGCGGGAGATGAACGGGGGATCGGCGAGGGAGAAGGCGATGCGGAAGCCGGCGCCCAGGGAGGTGGTGCCGGACGCTCTGATGGGCGCCACGGTGTCGTCGGGGAAGGACTTGTCATCGTCCCTGCGGAAGACGTAGGGCTCCAGAAGCACCCAATTGGGGAACACCCTGGCGCCGGCGGTCATGGCGACCTTGCTTAGAGATAGCAGATAAACCTATGGAAATTAAATGAGAAGGAATCTCAACCGACTGTGAGAATAAATCCGGGGATTTGTAACCGGCGGCGACAAGTTGATGAGGGCTAATTTTTTTTTTTTTTTTTTTGAGAATGACACAGTGCAACGCTTGATACACTCCAAGGTGATGAGGTGTCTTGTTACCGACAAAGACCGTGGAGACCCGCAGCCGGGAGGCGGAGGCGGCGCGCAGAAAATCGGTGTGCGGGAGCGGCTGAGCGGCGGCGACAAGTTGATGAGGGCTAATTAGGCCCAACTGCCTAGCTATGGCCTTCAATCGCTAGAAGGCCTGCGAGGGCCTAGGCTGTGCAATGTGACAATGGACCGGGCCGTAGTGCTAAATTGAATTCCTCTGGCATCCCTTCAAAAAAAAAAAAAAATCCTCTGGCATGGGGAATCCACGTCATAGGTTTGTTTACATTAATCAATCCAATCGTGCATACTCCATCCGTCGAGTTTGTCGCGCATCTTGTCTTATTAGCCACGTTTTTACATAAATATAATTTATTTTATTACAACTTATTTTATCCCGGTGAAGATATTTGAATATTAATTAATTTATTTTATAATTTGCATAAATATTTTAAATAAGGCGGATGGTCATTTAAAAGTTAAAAACGACGAACTCGGGAAGGATGGAAGGATGGAGTAATTTTCTACTCTACTCTACGGCGTGTCAATCACGGCTTATACCTCGAATTTTATTTATCTGACACTATCACAAATTTAATGCTAGTGTAGGCAATGAAGCACGGAACCTTTAGCTGACTCGGGCGAGCTGATCGAGTCTAGTCTACCCACTACCCGACCCGCTTGGCCCCTTGTTCTTTTCTTCTCTTTGGGCTCACCGCTCACCTACCGGATCCTCCATGGCCACCCTCACCTTGCCGCCGACCAACAACGCTGCCGGCCAGGCTGCCACCAACCAGCAAAGCTTAGCAGAGTATGTGCCCGCCACCTCTATTTCCTTTCTTGTTTTTTTGTTTTGTTTTGTTTTGCGGTTTCTTCGCAAGACCCAATCTACAAAGAAATTGATGTCGAATCATGATTTTGTTGGATGTTTTCTCTCTATTTCTTATGCAACGGAATCAGGAAGCCTGCCAACGATGCCGCAGATCCGGGCGGCATGGAGTCCGAGTACGTGTTCCCGGATTAGGAATCTGTGGCTCGTTTTCCTTCTGTTTGGGACAACGACTCCTGGATTTTGTCTGATGCGGTTTATTCCGATTGAGCAGGTGGGTTCTTCTCGGGAAATCGGACATCGTCCCGGCTGATGAGGCCGCCGCCGCCGTCGGGCGGCACCACCGCCTCAGCTTCTCGCCGCTGCCGATGATACCTATCTGGTAGGAAGTGGTGGATGGTGACAGCAATTCCGCAATTGGCCGTGTATCTTTTTTCAGGTTCGAAACCAAAGCGAAGCGTAACAATCTTTCATGTTCCTCGCTCAGGGTGCAGATGGTTCTTGGGGGCGTGGTTTACACGGCTGTGCCGTTCTACAAGAGGGCGAGGAAGGTCGAAGGTATGTTCACATCGCTACCACTGTTTATTGCAAGGAGCAGATGCTGACTAGGGCCTTCGGAGCAATAGTTCACAGGATTGCTATTCTGATTAGTTAGAGTCTTTCCGTAGATGACAAGATGAGCTACACAAATCGCTGCTACTGTTCATGGCTTATTGCAATGATTGAATTATTATGTCAGGTGAAACGTTAGCCAATGTAGAAACTGCAGTGGAGGTCGTGGAGCATGCTGCTGAGGTGACAGAGAAGTTGGCTGCAAATGCGGCCGATTCCCTGCCGGAGAACGGGTCCCTGCACAAGGTTACCGTGGAGATCGAGTACATTGCAGAAGTGGTGGATACGGATGCTCAAAAGGTGGAAACAATCATTACTAAGGTCTGCTATTCCATGTCCACACTCTTAATTGAAGCTGAATGTTTCAACATGTCAAGGATATGCCAGTCGCAAATTAGACACTGAGTAGTTTTTTGGATCTTTCTAGATATTTAACGAATCACACATCGAGATCGTTTTCGCTTGACCAAAGAAAAGGAACCTTCTTTTTTTTTTTACTAATAATATGCGTTAGTTTAGTAGTTCAGGGTTGTCATTTGTCATTAGTAAAAGTTATTATTGAAAGAACATATATGCAAAAATACAAACTGACTGTGTTTTTAGAGTTTTCAAACTGACTGTGTTTAGCTTTTAAGATAGGAAAATGCTGATCACTTTAAGTTCAAACAAGGGATCGTTAGCTGTTTCTTCTAAGAAACCAAGGGAAGATTCAGTCTTTTCTGGCAGTCCCATATACTAAGATGTCAATAACTTGGGGCTGGGGATAAAGCATGTGCACATTTCTTGGTAAACGAATGTTTCTAGTTTCTTGCAAAACATGTTTTCTCTTGCTGACCAAGTGAGAAATTGTCCTGTGCCTGGCTGCCTGCTTTGTTCCACAAACATTCAAGCTGAACATTTAACATGCCTTTTTGAATAAAACAGGAGGGGAACTCCCCTACTGCACTTTATTAACACTTGAAAAAAGTACATACAGCCCAGGAGCTAAAGCTCATGAAAGAAAGAAAGTAACAAAGAAAATCAAAAGAATTACACAAAGCCTTCCCTGGTTGATACTTGCTTTTAGCTCTGAGCTTAACTAGAGCTAATTCCTTCTTCAAGGTGAACATTTAACATGCTTTGGTAGCTTCAATCAAACCAAGTTTATAGAGGCATTTGCATTGCAGCTAGCAAAGTAAAGAAACAGTTTTTTATTATTATTATTATTTTCAATCATGCTAAAGACAGTATCATGTCTTCAAATCCTAGTTCCATGGGTTATGAAAGAAAGTAAATCTCTTTTAATGTCCCTCACTGGTGCAGATTGAAGAGGTGAGTAACAAGATTGACGCTGCAGTAGAACCTGTCATAGAAGAGCTTGAGAAGGACTTCAAACCGAACACCAAATCCTCTACTGGATCAGATGCCCAGAAATGACAGCTCGTGTGTAAATTGGGAGGGAAACTGAAATCTCCCTGGCTGTAAATAGTGTACATATTTTCTCTCTCTTAATTTACTTTAGCAAATGCCCTTGTGCGTGTAAATGTAATTAAGATGCCATATGAACTACATCCACGCCATGGAAAAAGACATGGCGATGGTGTGGGTGCAGTGTACTCGAATCTGTAGCGTCTGATGGTAAAAAAATACTGGCAACAATTACAATTTGAATGTGGAATCTGGCATCTCCGTTTCATGGCAATGATTTTCCACTAACACATTGCCAATAATCAGCTACGAAGAGAAGAAAAAGAAGAGAATCAAGTGCACCACTTATTAATTCTCCCTGAGGTGATGCATGCAGATGGTTTTGAATCTACGAATTCCCCAGAAACTTCTGTGGTTCATTGTGGGTCTCAGACATGCCCTTTGAACACTCGGTCAGCGCACTGTCTTGGGCCATGCATTCCTCTACACTTTGGCATCGGTTCCCTGATCATGAACCTGTTTAAAGCCTAATTGCCTTTGTTGCTCGCTCCATGGGCTTTGGCATCAGTTCCCTTAACCCACTGGCCACTTCATTGTTTAGCTCAAGATAACTCAAGCGGCGTGTACCATTTCTGCTTTGGATGTCCTCGCGGTCTCCATGCATGAACCGTCCGTGGAAACCAGCTGCTAATGTGGCTGCAATGATCGTACGAAAGGATTCGCTTTGCCAGCAAGCCGCACGCTCGCACAAAATTGAAGGAAAAAGAAGAAACAAGCAATAGGTTTTAGTACGAACTACACTAAAAAAAAAGGTTTTAGTACGAACCAATTGGCAATTCCCTATTCAAAATCAAAGTTTGTAAGCTATGTACATGGACCGTTGTCTATAAGATAGACAAGTCCTGACTCCACTACTCCAGTCAGTCATGCAACACAGCACAAGAGAGTACTCCTTGCGCTGCTGTCTCGTTGCGGTTCGAATTCTACACGTTATATATAAGATCAGGACGATCATGGCCAACAAATTGTCTCTGTTGGCCGTGCTCGTAGCGAGCTACGCGGCGCTATCGTCGGCCAGGACATTCACCGTCGGTGACGATCAGGGCTGGATGAGCGGCATCGACTACACCAACTGGACCACCGGCAAGACGTTCGCCGTCGGAGACAAACTACGTGAGTAGGCTCTCCTCCACAGGCCACTGCGGCACACGTGTAAAAATTTTTCTTGCCAATAGGCGTCACGCATACTTGCATAACACAGGGAAGTACTAGCAATATGTTACCAAACTCTTTAGTATCAAGAAAAAAATGTTACCAAATTCCATGGGGACACCGTGCAGTTTTCAGCTACGGGAGCCAGTACCACACGGTGACGGAGGTGAGCAAGAGCAGCTACTACACCTGCTCCGCGAGCGACGCGCTCAGCGACGACAGCAGCGGCTGGACCGTAGTCACGCTCACGGCGCCCGGCACGCGCTACTTCATCTGCAACATCCCCGGCCTCTGCAGCAGCGGCATGAAGCTGTCCGTCACCGTTGCCGACGAGAGTGACCCCGTGCCGTCGGACGCTACCAGGGGACTCTGGTTCCGGCCATGGGCTCTGTGGTCGTCGCCGTGGCCACAGGGGCTGTGATCAACCTGTTCTGATTAATGTACCAAAACCGCCGCCGCGACTTCTTCGTCTCAAGCCTCAGGGCAGAGAGTACACAGTGTTATGCAGACGTTTTTGTGGATCGTGTTTTAATCACCAACTGTCCAATTTGCACTAACTTTTGGTAGCATCGTTCTTGTTGAAAATGTTGAAGCATATATGAAATATAAGAGGATTCGGTTGGGCCAGGAACTGTAGTGGGTTTACAACAATATGCCCTGTTCACTTCAACTTATCAGCCCAGCTCAGCCATGGTAATGTTTTTCTCTCAAAACAAAACAAAGATCGATCGGCTTATCGTCGCATAAACCATTAGCTGAACAACCCTAATTATTATAGGTATTTGTTGTCAGCACAAAAATTGTCTAGAGATGAACATGGATTTGAAAATGAAATGCACTTGAAAAGGGTTTGGTTAAATTTGCATGGAAACATGAAAAATCGGTCGCAGGCCACCGTTGAAACCGACTTAGACCAGTTTTAGAACTAGCTTGAGCCGGTTTTGGCTATCCGAGACGTTGTTCGATATTTTGTTTTGGAAACTCTTCTGATCGTTATAAATTTATAAATTGCGAGTATAATATGATTTCTATTGAGATAAGACCATCCTCCTCTATTTATATGAGACGATCATAACAAATTGAGAGATGCATGTATCCAATAACAAAACAATCTAACAATGCTCGGAGAGAATTTTGACGACTCACAACAACCGATCGGCTAGAAAGGCAGAAGACGGCGAGGCGATTGATGTGTCTATGGTTGGTGGGCCATATGCGCCAAAAACGCTTTCCATCGCCTCCAAAACTGAGGGGATTAGGACTCCAAGTAAAGGAGCTGTAATTCTATTCCTTTTAGTTTTTCTAAAGGGTAAAAGGAGTGGTAATTCCATTTTTTTAGTTTTTTACTCAAGGGTAAAACGTAACTCCATAATCACAAAATGATGTTTCGAGTAGTATGGTTCGGGTGCATGATTCATGTTGGATTGGTGACTTATCCATTCATTGACTTTGGCACTGGGCGTTCCAAAAAGGGTACAAACAATCGGGTGAATTAGAGAATAAACAAAGGTTCGTTGGGATTTCAACTTCTCTTCTGCTATACTCTAAATGAACTTGGTTAAGAATTCGTATAATTATGATTGTTGAAGCCTTAAGTTGAATTCTCTTGGCTCTTTTCACTCTCTCACGGACAAATTACGAAATATGTTCCATTATTTGTTAAAGTTTGGACAAACCATTGCTTCATCTTGTGTATACAATACATCTAATTTATATAGTATGAATTTCATTTCTACCGGATCGAAAAAATTTTTATTGAAAAGGAAAATATAGAGATCCTATATCACATTCTGTAAAAAGTTATGATACATGTATATGATGCACTCAATGTGTACCCGGCTTGCCCAACAGATGTATTAGAAATGATACCCTGGGATGGAAATAAAGCCAAGCGGATTGCTTCCAACCAAGAACCGAAGATCGTGTGGGTTGTAAGAGATGCGAATCTGCCCTCCAATGGATTTTTAAGTATCCACGTATATTTAGGGCCTATCATGGCTCTATCTTATTGATATGTTATAAAAAACCCCACTTGAATCCTTTGATTGCTCTTTACTCAACAATTCAAAATGACATTATATTAGTTGAGAAATGCAAAATGATATGATAGTTAGATGAATATCTCCTTGTTATTTTTTTTAAAAAAACAACTCCTCTAGGATTCATCGTGCCACCCTCCATAGTCTGTGCTAGAGGGACCCTTCGCCGCCGTCACCAGTGGGAGGGAGCCGCGCGGGGCTGGTCGCAGTCCGTCCCCCCTTGCTCTGGCCGGAGTCCCCGAGCGGCCGCACACCCACACCCGTGAAGATGGCGAAGTCAAACTTTTTTTTTTCCGTAATGTGTCGTTCATATTATTTCCATGCATATGGTTCTAATCCTACATTGGAAAAATAAATAGAAAAAAATCTAGAAAGGCAGATCCACCCTCTCCATCAAGAGTAATGAACTAGGTTACGATACAATTACAAAAATAACTAAATTAACCAAACTTGCCCGATATTGAGGCAATCAAGAAAGCTGCATAAGTGAATATATAACCCATGGAAAAGTGGGCTAGTTCGACCAATATTGCTTGCAACTGTGTCGGTCGTCGGTGCGCACCCCACGACCTCTAGCCCCGCTCAAGCCTCTGGCCTCCACCAAAGTTCGCTCCTCGACGACTCACCCCCTATACCCCTCCGGCCTAGGCGGCTAGTCCATCCCTTGCTTTGCTTTTCCTTGATGGTGGCTGCCTTCCGAGAAGCAAGCTAGAGCTAGGAGATCGTAGCTTCTCGGCGCAGATTGAAGGAGTCGGACGGCAAGCTCAAGCTCAACACCGTCCGCATTGAGGGACAATGCCCCCAACATCAGACAAGGTATCGCCGAATCAAACTTCATATCAATATGTAGGATTTAGATTGCAATCATTCTAGGTTGTGGTGCATGTTCATATTGTTGTTTCTTTGAGTTCCTAAAATGTTCATATGTTAATTCAAAATTGCATTTAGTAGCTAAACTGTCTTGGCCCATAGAGTAAGGGACTTCCATTCTTATGTAGGATGATTTTGGACTCAAGTTGAATGAGGAAGTCAGTCTTGAACAAAATACTAAAGGAGGCCGTCTTGTCAAATGAACTTGACATTAAAAAAAATTGCAATATGGTAAGATGTTATGAGAAACAAGATATAGAGAGTTTAGGATGAACTTTCTTGCATAACCCACAAAGCTAAGCAGTTGGAGCTTTAGGTATCATGAATTCATTACATATTCCACATCTTCAACTAAGTGGCACGAAGCAATTCAAATCAAACCTCAAGCCTTTTAGTCAAACCTCAAATCTTTTCCCCAAACTAAAACCCTAGATCAAGAATCTTTCCCCCAAAAAGATTAAGACCACTTGTCACATATAAGTTGGTTGTTGACACCTGTTATAGCATAATATTACTAGTCAACTAAACATGGATAAGGGCTTAAAATGAATATCAACATAGACTAGGGGTTTTACTAACATAATTCCACGAGCTTTGGTGATTTATATCTTTTCAGGGATTTAACAGATAAATGCAGAGAAGAATGGAGAAAGTTTCGGAATATACATCTCATACGATGACAAGACTTGACCGTGAAGTAACTCAACTCAAAATGTGGACTAAAATATTCTAGAAGATACCAGAAGAGACGAGAGGCCGAGAGGAGACCATGCCCTGGCGGCCGCCAGGCAATTTTAGGCCGGCCGCCAGGCAATTATGGCCAATCAGCTTCATCTTTTTATGTCAGTTTGTAACCGACTTTGAGGTTGTATCTACACCGTTGCTGGAGGTCGGTTTGATCCAATGGTCATCGTTCATCGCCAAGGCCTATATAAGAAGACCCCCTGACCCCAGGGCTAAACCCTAATTCATTCTATCTCATTCTATTCATTATCTCTCAGTTGTAGAGGTGTCCCAATATAAGGATAACCTCTCTCTCAGGGATTAGTGAATTAGAAGTAGATTAGCTATGTAATTAGAAGTAGATTAGCCATGTAATTAGAACTAGATTAGATCTAGATTAGATCTAATCATAGATCTAATCATGAGTAAAGGAGAGTGGAGCTATGTTCCAGTTCTAGAAGAGTCTTCAGAGTATGGTATGTCTTTGTATCTTCTTTACAAGACTTATGCTTTAATATATCTATCTTCTCTATTTACTTTTATGCTTTCCACATATTTGGTTAAGTATAGTTGTTATGCTATTGCATGGGATCTCCGCTCGTATTGAGGACTCTAGTTATTCATGGTAGCTAGAGTAGTAATCGATAGTGTAGACTTGGTGTCTAGGCTATAGGTTACCTGAGGTTGCACCCAATCCCACGGATAGTTGTGGTAGCCCCTGGGGTGACAAAACTCTCTGTAAGGCCTTCGTATTCCACCCCGTTCGGATTGGTGTTTCGTAGAGCTTTTGGCGCCTTCTCCCAACTACCTTCTTCCCGTCTTTCTCGAGAGTTGGAAAGGAACTTTGCTCCAAAGTGCATTAGTGTAATTACTATCATAGAACCTAAGTAATAGAGAAGTACAAAGGAACCTTGATCTCTCCCTTTGACCTCTTGATTAGTTTAGTTATTCTTTTATTATTTTAGGTATGATATTATTTTATGCTTTGTTCTTTACTTACTCTTTATCAATTACCTCCTCACTATAGTCTAGTGGTTTGCTAAGTTAGTGGATACATGATTGTGACTTATTAGAATTTTTTAGCCAAAGCTTCCCGTGGATACGATACTCTAGAATACTCATCCTAAGGAAAAAGCTACAATGGTAGGTGTTACGTGGCGCTGCGTAATCCTTCATATTCTTTTAGCACTTAACAAATGCCAACAAGCTTTTTGGCGCCGTTCTTGGGGAAGCATTTGGCGTAAAGATTTTGATAATGATCTTGATATCTCGCTAATTTAGTGTATCACTAGCTTTAGTAGGATTACCCTTGTTCTCCGTTGAGTTGTGGAATAGACAGGACAAAAGATGTCGTTGCGACCTTCCGGCAATATTCCACGAGAAAAGAAAAGAAGAAAGATTGAAGAACCTGTGCGCCCGATCATTCAAGATTCATCACACATTGGAACCCCCTGCTATCTCAAGGTATGCATTTAAAAATATATATATTAATCTAACTATGTATAGATTAGAGAAGAAGTCGTTTGTCACAAGAATTCAATGCACATATCTCAAGTGACGTACATAGAAGCTGCACATCGTGGTAAGTATGATCAATAAAGGTGAGATAGTCTTGCTCATGGACTATAAATTGATTGAGTAGTTACCATTTAATTTCTTGCATTGCATGTTTACTTGATCTACTCATGCATTCACTCCGCTTAGTTTATGTTTTATCATAGTAGATCCACCGCATGATTAGTTACTTTGCATCCATCCATATCGTTTGCATCTAAAAAGAAAAAAAAAAAGAAAAAGAAAAAAAATCCTCACCATGATCATGCTCTCTAATTGGATAAATCTCTATGGTGCTTTCATGCTACTCTTGTGCGCTATAGGATGCTTTGGTTTAAAAAGTATTGCAAGGATACTTCCAAAGGTTTTTAAATTAAAAGCGTGGTGCTTAGGTTAAATAGCCTTCCTTAATTGAATTAGACATGGAGTCTAGTTTGGTTATTGAACTAAAAAATTGCTTGTGTAGACATTGGATATTTTGTTGGACTAACTCATGCGAGAAAACTCTCAAATCCAATTCGGGTAAGTCAAGAGATGAACTCGGATCCGAGATGAAGCAAGGCATATAATGAACTCCAACCTTATGCAAAAGACACGGCTCATTCGTCATTAATGGAAGAATTGCAAGTATCAAATATCATTCACCCCTGTCTTTTGCTATAAGTTACCTTTGCCTTGATCCACATGCTAGAGTGCCCATATAAATAATTGTAGTCAACTAATATTTTCACACACTCCTCTCTTTTGACGCACCTCAGAATATACTCCTCTCCTTCATCATCTAACCAAATTTAACAAATCCATACATATAATCAAAGTCACACTTCATCTTAAAAACACCGAAAGTTGTATCGTAAGAGAATGGTTGCCAACAAAGGGCACACCATTGCCAAGCTCTTCACAAATCCAATTGTAATTGGCACAATCCATGAGGGTGATGTCTCCAACCTTGTACCGCTTACTCATATCATCTCCAACCTTGGACCGCATACCACCCTTACAATAACACCATTTGTTAATATATATATTTTTATTTGCATAGAAAATGATTTACCTCAAAGTTTTATATTTTTCTTTTTGCAAAAAAGACTTTTATTTGTTGCCTTAGTCACAATGTCTTGTAGTATTGTAGTGATAATCATTAATCATACTAGATGTGCTTTCTTAAATTTATACATAATAAACTTTAGAGAAGGATCTACCGTAACTATTTTCCATTAGTCTAGTAGAATTCATATAAAATAAACTAACCATGAAGCCGATATATATATATTCAATTATTCCAAAGAGAACTATTTTATTGCTTGGTGTAGTCTTTGGATCTAACAAGGGAGAGGAGGAGATGATAGTGAAGAGAGAAGTGAGCTAGAGGGCAAGAGTCTCTCATCTTGCCCTTGCTCCCCTTTTATAGGATATATGGGCGGTGGATAATTTTTCACTTCATTTTTAATGGGGCCTTGATTACAAATGATCCCCTATAATTTACAAATAAGCCCTAAATGCTCACCATTATGCTCAAAAACCTATTAGCTAGACATTTTTTACAAGTGGGACTTTGTTGCAACCATTGCAATTCACAACCTACACGTGTTTGCCTCATATAGAACTCCACCTAAAAACCATATGGAGAAAAACGGGAGTATATAGAAAGGACCATGCAAACTTGTCAAAAATTGTTGTGTGGTAGTTTCTTCTTTGATTTTTTCTCAACACTCAGCTTCACTTGAACCTACACAAATTTTCTTTTGGCATCTTGACCATTCGCTTTTCCTTTGGCTCATGACAACTTCACTTCATCGATAAGCCTTCGTCGGTGTAGCCAATGTAGTCATTATAGGCAAAGTAGTCACAAATGATTGTTGCAATGCTTTAAGTATTTTATGGAGACATGGGGGCCAAGAGGAGGAAGGAAATTAGGCTTTCTTAAATTCTACTCAGAATTATGGCGTCTAATTTCCACTTATAAGAACCTAGTGTAGATCTCTAGTTTGGTTTTGGCTAATTGATGACATCCTAGGACTAATCTCTCTACTTAAAGTGTGTACCTAGTTTGGAGATTGGTCTAACAAAGTGGTGGAGCATCATCGGGGTCATGGTGGATACCTAGCACGATCCAAAAGATGATCGATTGCTTGGACTTTGGAGAATTGAGAAAGAGGTGATCAAAATGGGCTCAAAGCAAAGGTATAACCATAGGTCCCTTACGATTTCACACTCAAGACATCATAGAGGGTGTGAGTGGTTTAGGATTGATAGTCAGACTATTAAGAGGGGAAATATGTTAGAAACTTCATTCCTCATGTGCCTCTAGGTCTAACAATCACGTCGATGCATTTTATGATCTAGAGAGCTAGCTTCGATCATTGCAAAATGTTTGTGAAAAGCTAACATGGAGTTGTTGGCGACCTTGAGAAGCAAGGGTTTAAGAAAGGTTTGAGAAGTGCCTTGGCCGGCTTGATGAAGCACGCTGCGGCGTGGCTGCAACGAATGCACCGGCACGGGTGCATCGGTAGCTTTGACCGAGGTGGACTTGGTGGCACGCGGCGATGGCAGCAGTGGATGCCGCGACACATCAGGAGCCCTGCCTTCGGACGTGTTGTAAGGTCCTAGATGGCTAGAGGGGTGTGAATAGCCTATAAAAATTTCTACAAACTTCACTAAACAAACCGGTTAGTATAACAAATGGCGATTAAGTGGTTTGCACTAGCTCTAGTGGTCGTGCAAGCCTTCTAGTGACAAGTCTAAATATAACTATGATCTCTAAGACACACGATAGCTATGTCACTACTCTATCTAGTGAACAATCCTAAATATGACCCTTAGGCTAGCAAGAACAACTACACACACAAGAGCTAGCTCTCTACACAATGTAAACTAGGAATGAAGTACTAGAGAGGTGAACTTGATATACCGACGTGTAGAGGCAATGAACCAATCACCGATGTCGAGGATGAGCAATCACAAAACGATGAAGAAGCCAATCACCAAGGAGACAATGAACAAGTCGATTTATCCCCGGAGTTCACTTGCACACCGACAAGCTACGTCTCCGTTGTGTCGACCAACACCTCGGGTGGTTCCTCGGTGTGACCCTCAAGCCACTTGTCCCGAAGACACGCCCCCAAGGCACCGCAAAGACACCACACGCACAAGGAAGCTACTCACCGACACGAGCAATGTATTCCTTGCAAATTCGTCATCCCGACGAGGAATGCGTGGTCCTCTTACAATCACCGGAGGTGGCCAAGAACAATCACCTTCTCTTGCCAACGCCTCCACCAAATCACCAAGCCGGCTAGGAGTGGTGTCTCCAAAACAATAAGAAACCAACCGGCTCACAACGATCCCCAAGTGCCACTAGATGCAAGAACTCAATGCAAATGCACTTAGATCCGCACAACTCTCAAGATTGAAACTCACAAGCTTGGACCGAGGGACCGGATCGCCGGGTGGCTAGCCATGGTGGCTCACATCCGGGACATCGGCGAATGCAAGAGGGCGTGGCGGGACCGTGTCGATCGGGTCAAGGCGGCGGCGTGCGAGGCGAGGTCAGGGGGAGCTCGGATGACTTGGCGCCTCGAGGCGGTCAAGGCGGCGATGACACGTGTCGAGAAGGTTTGGTGGTTTGTCCTCAAAACCATCGGTGCGGGGTTTAGAGTGGTTGAGGCCTCAAAACCACGGGCGCGGGTTTGGTGGTTTGGGCCTCAAAACCATCGGCGGGTTTCACGGGTTTGGGCCTCAAAACCGGAGGGCGTTCCGGTGGGCCGGATGATCTGCGGCGTGGCGGCATCGGGAGATGCGTGGAGCAAGGCTGCAGATGAGGAGGCGCGGCGGTCGTCGGATCAAATTATCCCGAGTCGGACTAAATTAGCCTTAGGGTTAGCGGTTCGGCTCTTATGTATCCCAGGGGTAGTTTGGGAAAGAGGGTTTGGACTATTTGTGGAGGATGACAGCCTCCTCCCCTCTTTCCTCTTTTATTTTTCGCTTTTATTTTTCCCAATTTTAGGGTTCTTGTTTAGAGGTCCAAGAACATCAAATTGACTTTTTTTGTGTGGTAATTTTCGAAGGGAAGGGCAGCCCGAATCTCGCCTGTGCCCTCCGGGGCTTTTAGGATCAAATTCTTCCTCTTTGCTGTTTTTCTCGTTGGGATTTTTGATCGCTGCTTGTGCCTTCTTTGTTTTGGTGTGTATCTGTGCAGGTTCGATCCAGCAGCTTGGGCGGCGGCCAAGGCCACCCGGCCATCTCCTTCAGGCCCGCACGGAGCGGCCACCAGGCACCACCAGGCCGCGAGCACCTGCTCGGCAGCAGTTGGCAAGGGCGAGGGGCTCCCCAGGTCGGCCGTGAGCGGGCGCCACCCACGCACAGGCAAGGGCCGTGGCCAGGTCGACTTGGAGCGCTCAACCGGCCACGCACGGGCACGGTCCAGCTCGTCTGCTGATCGACCAAGGGCAGAAGCACCCCGGCGTCTCCAAGCTCGACTTTTGGCTCCCTGCTCGGCCTCCACGGCTGCTTCGTCTGCTGTGCACGAGAGCAGCACTGAGTAACTGCATCGACCCCCTTCTGCAAGCTTCGGTTTCTTCAACGAAAGGTCGATCTTTTCTTGTGCTGTGAGTTGGCCATCGAGCCAATCTTTCTCTTCTTGTGCAGGGCAGCAGATCAAGCGCATGTGTGCGAGTTTTCAGCGTCCGACAAACTCAGCTTAGTGTCTGTTTTTCTGCGCCTGCAAGGTGTTCGAGGAAATGTCTAAATAGCAGTAGTGCGTACGACGTAATTTGCATTGCTAATCAGAAGAGATGTCTCTTTCTAGCTACAGTGCTTGATTTGTTTATTCAAGAATGCATCTAGCAGCAGCAGCTTCTTCCTTGATGCACGTGCAGGTTCTCCTTGATGCTGATCGTGTTGTCCTCTAGTTCATAATTGAATCTATATGCAGGTCCAGTAATTCGTTGTCCAGCTCTAGCATTTGTGTTTGGGCTCCAGTGAGCTTTTGCTCCGTTCGGACATAGTGCTTGATGTTTTTCGCAGCTTAGTTCATTTGCTTGTTGTCCGAATTTCCAATCTTTTTCTAGCAAGCTGCCTTTGCCTATTTGTGATCCGATTTGCAATCCGGTTCTTGCGTTGGCTTTCTATCAACCCGAGGATTTTTTTCTAGGTACTCTCGTCACGAGTTGACGTTGGTATTTTAGTTTCGGGAACCCACTTCTTCTCTATATAAGTTGAGTGACTCTTTTTTGGTCCTCCGGTTCGACCTTTGCTCTTGTCGGCCGTGTGCGATAGTTTGAGGTGTCCCGTTGTGTTCCTAGGAACATCCACCCAATCATTTGGGTCGTGGACATCTCGGTGCTCTCTTTGCTTGTAACACCTTGCTACCGCTAGCACGTGTGTTATCCGGACCTTGTGTGAGTTTGCTTTTAAGGTCGGGGTTGAGCCGATGACCCAACATTGAAAAGGAAAATCGAGCCTCCCATTCACCCCCCCCCCCCCTTACGTCGCCGTTTCGGCCCTTCACAACGTATAATGGTGGGTTATGGCAACACTTATATGTGTTTGTACCGACCATAGGTGGACAGATCAGTATGGTTTCTTGTAACATATAGATTTGGTCTATAGCAACACTTATATGTGTTGTAAGGAATAAACCATTTAGACATTAATATTAATATTAAATTTTTGAGACAACCAATGAAAAATGCAAGACCATCATACACATTGAAAACAAGCACACTCAGCCATATAGTATAGAGAATTTGTTTCTTTACAATGAGTACCATATCCAAATTCATGACACAATTTCAGTTGGGACTACGTGTTCCTATGAGAGTCAAACATAAAAAATAATGGGATCTCTCTTAGAATGCCAGCATCCCTCCTTTCTCCTTCCTTCGATTTAGTCTTGCATTCCAAATGAGACAATCCATTTATCTTCTCGACCTACATATAAATGTTGGATTACTTTAATATGACACTTAGAAGTAAAAACCATATAAAATTTGAAAGCAATGAAACTTAAGATGTGGAAAGGTGTTGCTAGAAATAATTAAGCATATGAGTTTACCTTATGTGCGGCAGAAACTTTATTGGTTTGTAGTAATTTTCATCACGCGCATTAGCTTCATTGCTCTTCAGTTTGATACAACAAAATCACAACAGGTGATTTTTTCAGTACTATAAAATGGAATCAAAAATAAAATTGAGTTATTGAATCATAAATCTAGTATAAATGAATTTCCATTATATATGATGTCAAGATGTATTAAAAAATCCTTTCGTTCTAGATTGATACACAAGTCAGGAGACTTGAAAGCAATAATAATGTATATGGACACAATGAATTGTTTATCATCCATGCTAAGGTCTGTGCAGTAACCTTATTTCAGAAAGCATTAGTAGTTTCCACCCTATTTAATGGGAAAGAATAACTAAATATTTTTGACACAGATGGATCGATCTAGTTTGGAAATTAAGCCCATTATAGAAACAAACAAATCTTCACCGCATCACAGAACACTGCGTAAGACAACATGCAACACTCCAAAAGCCAGATCCTTCGGCCGGCAGTTAATCCACTCATACACGTTCAGAAAGAATAGATATGGGATTTGATATGGGGCTCACCACGGTGGATGCGAGGTCGTCGGAGTAGGAGCCTGCGGCTGTGCGGATCATCGAGTCATTGACCGGCGTGGCGGGTGGGCGCGGGTGCAGATCGGGATATTCAGGTATTTGATCTAGCGATGTTGAACAGGACGCCCTTGGCGAGCGCTGCAGAGACAAATCAAACACCAGAAATCAATGCGTCGTTGGAGAATGTTCTAGAACCTTCAGCAGGAAAAAAAAAACACTTATCGATTGATGTCGTAGCAGCCGGCCTGCAGCAGGTCTATGCCGCGACGCCACCTTGCTGGTCCTGCTCCTGCAGAGGGTGTAGGAAGTCCTGCCGTGGCGCCACCCGTCTGCCCGTCCGGCTGTGGCCTGCGGCGTCGTCTTGAAGGAGTTGTGCGATGGGAAGGAGCCCACGATTTTTATTGCGCGGACTAAAAGGAGCTGACAGTTAGCAAAATGGAGAAATGCTATTTTTGTTAGATGACTCCTCTTAGTCTATGGAAGGTGGGGCCACGACCTTTTAGGCACGTCGCTATTACTGCGCTTGCAATTTATGGTAGCCAAAAAAATTGGAGGGAAACCCGATTTGCGTATAAAAAGTAGAGGGAAGCCAAAGAAACTGAGGTAAAAAAGAGGCGGGAGTTATTGAAATGACAAATAATAATAATAATAATATGGTGATATTATATTACTATATATATTATATGCCTTGCGTTGGAGTTCAAGCGAGTCATCAACTAATTAATTAAAGTATTACAAATTAAATGATTTATTGGTCACTCCAAATATATTTTTATAGTTCACTTATCGACTTTTTAGAGTCAAAATTATGCATTTCACCTCCTCCCACAAACTAATCTACAGAAGTTTGATTTATTATTTTAATCTTTGGCTGAAATTTATAACTATTTTTTCTTCCTCATAAATTTTTCCCCAAAAATTTTCTAAAATCATGCTCTATCGATTCATGATGTTCTTACAACTATTATTTGGGTCATCTTATAATGTGACTTTCTTTGAACGATTCAAAATTTGATTTACAAAATTAGCAATACTTTTTTGTTGCCACATATATATTTAATAAATTCATCGCTGCACAAGGGATAACAGCTGCAGTTATAGAGGCCATCGGCCCTACAGCAAGGCAAAGAAAAAAACGGAAGATACGCATACCAACGCTTGGCATATGTTTCTGCTCCCTCTCTTGCAACGACAACATCATGTGTTACTATATATCCGTTGCTGAAGGGCTCCCAAAGTGATTTATGAGGGGTTTGTGATCTTTCCAGTGGAGTGCCGAATTGATACTCTAGTGGATTGCATGTGTCGTTGAGTTACCCTCTTGCAAGGCGAGAGAGAGGGCCTAGAGAGGCAAGGGAAGAGTCGCCACCTTGACCCACCGAAGATACGGTCGACACAAATCGAGACTAGCTTGAGGGTGCTCAAGTGAACTCCAGGTGAACAAATTGGTTGTTATTCTTGTGTTGATTGTTTCTCGATGATTGGCTTCATATTGTTCATCTCCTGCCAATGATTGGATCATTGCCTCGACGCTGTCGGTATAATAAGCTCACACCTCTCTTGCAATTACATTCATATATCATACTTGTGTAGTTTGAGTAGTTGAGTAGAATTGCTTAGTGTAATTAGCTTGCTCATCTAGTTGGTATAGTGACATAGCCATTTGATTGAATTAGAGACTTTAGCAAAGTTGACACTTCTTATGGTAAATATTTATTAATCAACTAAACATGAAATAAGGGTACAAAATGAATAAACATGTAGAACTAGGAGCTTTACTAACAATTTCAACAAGTTTTGGTGATTTATATATTTTCGAGGATTAAACAGTAAAAGCCCCGAGTTTGTAACCCATACGATGTAAAACTTGTTCGTGAAGCAACTCAACATTGATCCTACGAAAGAACACCCTAGAAGACTCTAGAAGACAAGCCCTGAAATGTGGGACCCACCTGTCATTGGGTGAGCTTGGCCGAGCTCCATGTCTAACTTCGGCCGAAAGCCAGGCCCCCTGTCGCCTCCTCCTTCCTAGTTGGTTCACAACCGCCATTGAGAAGCAATCCAAGCTATTGATCAAGGTTGGTTTGATCCAAGCGCTACGGTTTATCGACCACGACTATATAACTAGGACCCCTAACCCCAGGCCAGGGTATGAATTCATTATTCATCATACTCAACCCTGATCAACAACCTAAGACCTAGTTTCCAATTAGAAGTAGATTCTCTAGATCACGTTGATGGAGTTAGCTATCAAGTTGAGAGACTAGTTTGGTAGTTCCCATGAGAGAAACTAGATCTAGTCTTGTTTAGAGAATAAAGAGTGGGTGGAAGGAGAAGACAGGAGAAGCGCCGGACCTGTCGGTGTCACCTCAATCTTGTACCTCCGGGATCAAGTTCCATTGGAGCTCGATCCTGAGACTTCTAAGGTGGATCAACTTCTTATTTGAATAAGTCTTTGTTCTTATATTTCTTACGTTTTACGACTCTTGATCAGAGTACTTCAATTCTTGTCGCTCTTGGGTTAAAGTTGCTACCCCTAGTGTAAGCACGGTGCTTGGACTAGATAGCTCGTAGATGCACCCTATCTTCCGGATCGGTGGTAACTAACGGGGTTGACCTTATAGCCTCGTTGATTCTCTGTAGTCCACCTCCCGTTGGATAGGACTTAGCAGGACCTTTTGCTTGGGATCGCACTCTCTGCTAGTGTCTTTCCATTTGAATAATGTCCCCATAAGAATATACCAACTAGAATGGAGCCTCAACTCCCTTAGGATGTTCCTCAACTCTCACACCTCACAAATGGCCGACCAATGCGGGTATATATAGCCCCTAGCTAGTCTGAAACGAGCCATTGGTGGCTTATCTGCATCTTTCTACAAAGCACAGTGGAGGTTTGTTGCCTACCATTGGAGTAGTGCGATGGTGCCAGGTTGACTATCGTAACACACTTAGCTTTCTATGTGCACCAGGTGTACACCGGAGTAATAGGTGTGAACTGGACTTTTAGCAAGAGAATTCTGGTTGGCACTGGAATTCTCACATCTCATTTTCGGCATGACATATTTTCATATTTTGGACAACGTTTAGCTCTAAACTATGACTTTGATGATCTTGAAAATTTTGGAAAGCTAACAAAGAACTCTGAAACTTTGAACTGGTTATTATATCAATCATATCCAAAACCATGAGACAAGACCAATTCATCCATCTCTTTATCCTTCACGTCTAGGCTTTCTACACCTTGATATCTTAGTGTAACACCCCTATTTCCATAGAAAAAACACTCTAAAGTGGAGGATCTCTCTATGCACAAGAAAAATAATGTGTGGGTGTGCCAGCGTACTAAAGTACACAAAAATAAACAAATAGAGAGAACAATTTATTCATATTTAATAAAAATACAAATATATGTCCATGATACAAATGTGCGTTCCATGGCTTGCTGGCATTGATTTGACTTGGGCGATGTGACCTTCAAGGCTCCTGGGGCCTTAGAAAGCTCCCAGTTAATTACCCATGTGAGTAAGCTCACATAGTACTCCCAATTAAGCTACTGTGGTCGTCGTTGTCAATCTTCATTTCACGCCTCCATGCATGTGTGTCGGTGTAGAAGTGGGTGGCGTTGGCATGTCAATGGCCTTGTCTATCCACGAGCCGATACAACATGGTTAGAAAAATGAGTCATGCCTGACAGTGTCGTTCGCCTCGTCGGCATGGAACGACACGTGTTGTAGTGGTAGTAGCACTTGCATGCATGGTTGGTGTAGATCAGATTGATTCAGACTTTTTCGGCAGCATCATCATGGTTCGCTAGAGAACTTGATCGCGTGAAGTTGTACTTGTAGACGTAGAGAAGGCCTCGCTAGCCCATATGTCGATGTAGCACAATTAGACTGTCATCTATGTCGACACGTAGTTGATGTAGTGTCGTGCATATAGTCTTAGGGCAGCTCCAGTGTTTGGTTCGAACCAATCTGACACAGCTTAGAGGATGCAAAGTTCGGTTCGAGTGCTCCAGTATTGTGTTCAAACGTTGCAGAAGAAAACAATAAAAAAAAACGAAGAGCTGATGGACTACGCATGCATGTGTGAGCAGCTGGCGTCCATGTTGGGCTCGGTTCTCTGAACGCAGCGGCAGAGTGGAATATTTTAATCGCCTCGGTTCGCATTCTCGGCATGATTCGCTTTTTAACTCGACAGATATGGTTCGACTCGTCCCAGTGTTCATGGTTCGGTTTTGTTTCCCATGGTTCGCTTTCTCTGCAACACTGGAGGTGAGTAGGTAGAGTCGTCTGTCTCGCCGATGTAGATGGGCAGGTGCGGCGCCGTCATCGATCGGTGTGTGGCTATGAAGATGTTGTCGATGGCGTGTAATCTGTAACAAATCAATAAAATAAATACAGATGCATATGCCTTGTACAACGTCGATGAGTAGAGACATGGTGAGAGCCATGTCGTTGCTCGGTATCTCAATGTCACGTGGAATCGTACAGCATCCCAACGCTTATTGTAGCTGCCTAGCGAAGGTGCCCGACCAACATTGCTTGGACGTCGGATGTGTAAGCGGAGTAAGCCTACGTTGTTGATGGACAGTTTGTCGCAGTGTCGCGAGGGTGCAGATCGACGGGCAGTTGGTAGCTGGCTTAGGCATAGCCCTCGCCATGGACGTCTGTCTCGGCATCCACATGATTAGTCGGTGTTGACGCGAAACTAGGGCTTCACACCAACACACCGGGAGGGCCTTGGGGCGCCCACGAAGGTCGCGATCGACCTTGTAGCAGCGAACACCGCAGCGTGGCAGCCCAAACCGATCTAGGGATCGGTGGGGGTGCGTGGAGCTCGGTGACGGCTGGAAGAACCTCCGAACGCACCTCCGGGAAGACCCGTCGGGAGGACGACGCGAGGGTGCTCTAGGACCAGCGTGGCCGCCTAGAACGCCGACGAAGAACGCGGGGTTCGCCGCCCGAACAGCAACGTAGAGGGGTTGAGGGAAGAAGATGACCTACAAACGGGACAAGAGATAGATTGGTTGTTGTCGATTGGATGTAGATGGGATCAAATTGGCCATGAACCTCTTTATTATATAGAGGAGGGTGGTCTTATCCTTTTAGAAACCGTCCTTGGGCGTTTTCCAAGCATCAAAAACCGACCTAAACACGATTGGAAACAAATCGGTTCGGATCTCGTACGGACACGGGCCTGCGTCGGGGTGACCGGACGCCGCGATCGGCCTTGACAGGACGCTCCGGTCAACGGGTCCGGTCGACTTTCCAAGGAATTGCAGCCGGCTCGCGACGACGCGACCCGACCGGATCCTAGGACCGGACGCTGGACCGGACTCATGGGTGCGTCCGGTCGATGCCCCCGAAAATCAGCCGATTCGGTGATCGACCGGACTCACGGAGGAGTTGGCCGGGGCGCCCGGTCAACGCGTCCGACTCGGTTTAACAGAAAGGTCCGCAAACCCGATCGTGGAAAGCGCGACCGACCGGACGCTGTGGCCGGGTCGTTGGACCGACGCCGCCTGTGAGTCCGGTCATGTTCCGTAAAACCCTTTTCGATCCTCCTCGAGAATTTGCGGTGGGTTAGCTCTTCGAGAATATGGCTAAGTCCGGATTTTTACCGTGACTTAGACCATGCCATTTTTGGGTGTCAACGATCGGCCATTCATGGGCATCGATGAGCGCAGCCCACCGCCCGGCGTGCTAGTATACACAGCTACAATAGTCTACTATGGGAACGCCACAAATTTTAAATAGGGGCGGTTCACCTTTTCAGCGCCCCTACGGTGGTCGCCAAGGCTAGGCGGGCAACCCGCCACCCCTAATGAAGGCACAATAGGGGCGGTTGGTATTACGAGCCGCCCCTACTATTATCGCGAGGGTACTATGACACCTTGTAGGGGCGGTTTCGAATAAAACCGCCCTAGGAATAGCAAAGTGTGCAACGTGTGGTGGTGGCGTGCCCCTGGCTTTGCATGTTCCCATGTGCGGGTGGGAGTGGGAAGTGGGGCGGGGCCCATGTGGCGGTGGCTTTGAAGAAGCACAAATGTGCCGGGAACGTTAGGCGATCCGCGTGACCCCTCCACATCATCGATCCGGATGTGGTGCTGGTGGCCACTCATAACTCGACATGTGTCCGCGGTCCGTTTGTCATTGGCACAAAAAGAAACACAACCGAAGGTAGTGGATTCCTTTTTGAAACAAACAAGTCAATCCCGCCCATGTGACTCCCTCGTCCACTCGTCTCTCTCTCCCAGACGGTCCTCTCTCTTCTCTCTCTCATCCTCCGTCTCTCTTCTCTCTCTAACTCCCATGGCCTACGCGCCTCGGTTGCGGCGGCATAGGCGGTGGAGCACGGCGCGGCAGCGGTCTCGCGGGCGGTGGAGAGCACTTCGCGCCCGCGCGGCGAAGGCACTGAGCGGCCCGGCGGCGGCGATTTTGCGGCGCGCGGCGCCGGGCGCCAGCGGCAGGGCGACGGTGGCGTAAGGGGCGCGGCGCCCAGGTCCGCGACGGGGCGGCGCGGGCGCGGCTGCAGCGGCGGCGCGGATGACGATCGCGGCAAGCACGCCGGCTCGACGCGCAGCGGTGTGGCGATGAGCGGCAGCCCGACGGACCAGTCTTGGCGCGGAGCGGAGTGGAGCAAACACGACGCCCACCATGCGGATGGTGCGGCGAGGCACGGCAAAGACGACGACGAGGCACGGGCAGCTCGGCGACGACGTCCGCGGAGCACGGCGGCCCGGCATGGGAACCAAATCCGGCGGCGACGCGGCGGCAACCCTGATCCCGACCCGTTAGGGTTTGGGATGGGCTTTTCTCTCTTTTTTTTATTTTTTTCCAAATCATCTATAGGGGGCGGCTTTAGATCGAACCGCCCCCACAAAGGTCGTTAGTAGGGGCGGCTCGGGCAACCGCCCCTCGGTTCTTTCTTGTAGGAACGGAGAGTTAGGGGCGGTTACAAAAACCGCCCCCCTGGCCATCCCGAGCCGCCCCTACAAGAGCTTATTGTAGTAGTGATAGATGACGGTTGTTTTAATTAACTATGGCGGTTATTCTAATGTAACCTCCACGGTAAATATTGGCCCATTTCACCCATCTAGGCCCGTTAATGGGTTGCTCGCATGTATTTAGCCGGTACCCTAAACCCTAACTCCCAATCCCTTAGCCCTTCCTCTCTTCCCCTGAGTCGCTGCTCCCCAAGCAAATCAACGAGCGATACACCGAGCGCCTCCCACTCCCACTCCCCCACACCCCGACGTACACTCCTCTCCTCGGACGTCCTCTCTTTCCCTCAACGGCGGTGGTGGGCAAAGGCGTCGATGCAGGCGGCGCGAGGCACCGGAGTACCCCGGCGCCGCTTGTGGTGGTTGGATCGGGGCATGTGGTGGCCGGATCGGGTGTGGGTGGTCTGGATCTAGGCATTGCAAGTATCTCCAATGGACGATAGCATCTATGATCGGTAGCGACATTCGTGGCCTCGGCCAAAGGCGGCGCAGATTGGGCGAGGTGGATGCGGCGCCCCCACCACCTTAAGCTCTAGATTCGGCGATCTACACCACTTGCCGGTCCCAATGAGCGGCGGCCCGCACACCTGGATGCTATAGCCTTGGATGGGCTCACGGGCCCGCCCGTGGATTTTGTTGTTGTTTTTTCGGATTAATCGTAGCGGTTCTTTTAAACTACCATAGTAAAGGCGACGATTAACCATGACCTTAGCTCTGTAGTGGTTGGAAAAATTGTAAGGGTTGGTTAATGGAAAAAAATCATCACGGTAAATGTTTTTCGCATTAGTGGGTCCATCCTCCACAATCAGGGTCAAGGTTCCTTTATGTCGAGACATAGCCCGGTGATGACAAGACGACAACGACTTCGAGCCTTCACGGCCTTCATGATGACACAATGGCGGCATGTCCGACCACACCATGCACAAAATGCTCGCGAGCTAGGGGGGAAGGGGCCTCCACTCGCAGATCCGCTACTCACGTACGCCGCCTCTGGTATTGAGGCTATGCACACACATAAATCAAAGAGCTAGCGATCACGAGGGAAATATTCAAGATCCAAGCAGAACCATAGTCATCGAAGAGGGGTTACGCTTGGAAGCCCTCTTTGATGACTGGGATTCTGATTGGAATGTCTCGCAACCCTAGTGGGCGGCGGGGATCGAGATAGGAAGTCGAGCTGCTCTCGGCGTGCTTGATCATGGCAACGATGACATGTAGCGGCCTCACGTTTTTGGCCCGGCCCATCCTCCCAATATCGTTAAATTGGTCATATGTGGTCTCTCATAGTAAGTCGGAGCTGCTGGCTACTTTGCAACCATGCTCAAACAATGACATGGTAATTTTGTACTCTGTCAGTAGCATGGGTGGGTTATTAGCCTAGAAGGCGTCACGTCAAACTATTCGTTTTTCTACTAATCTGACGGAAAAAATTTTAGAGCCTCTCGATGAATGTGTTGCCTCTTTTTAATACCTGATTAATAAGATAATATATAGATATATGTCTTAATTCTTGAACGCGAGGAAAAACTTGACTTTGGCCGTGTCTTAAGGACACTCGATCGGTCAACGCATTAAGTCTTGATGTTGCTGTACGCTATGGTATCAGTTCTCCGACAAGGATGTTAATGTTGCTCAAACTTTGCATCAGTTCCCTGATCGACCATAGCCTATATATCACTGTCTTCGATTATTCAGATATAAGATAGCTCGAGATAAATGTTCATTTCTCCTATTTTCAACGCCTGTGGCCGTGGGGTCGATCCATGAAAGCATCTAGGAAGTGTGACTGGTCACACGAAATGATGCACTTGATTACACGAAGATGACAGCCGGTAGCTGGTTGCTGGCCTAGTGCAGCTTTCGCATCAAGCTTTTTAGTAGCACCAAGGGTATGCCAATTGCACTAATTCGATCGACACATTACACTCAACATCCACTCCCCTGAAGGTAGTCAAAAAAGTTAGAGGGATAAAGCTGAATGCATAAGATACGAGCAATCAACAATCCGACACGAGGCTAAAATTATGTAGAAATAAAATGCTAGCAACAAAATGATGTATAAATAGGTCATCCAGCACGCTCAGGTGTGCAATAGCAACGACGCGATTGGTCCATTCGTATCCAGGTATCGTCATCTCCCGCCTAGACTCGACACGTCGCCAGACCAAGAGTCTAGGACGCGCCATGGCCAAGCCCAACTATTTGGTCAGTGTCCTAGCACTGCTGCTCGTCGCGGGCTACACAGCGGCGGCCACGGCGAAGACGTTCATCGTCGGTGAGGACCAGGGCTGGACGATGACCGGCGTGGATTACGTCGCTTGGGTCAAAGGAAAGACATTCGCGATCGGAGACAAACTAGGTGAGTCGTCTGCTCGCTCTTCATTATGCATGGTTCATCGCATCGCCTGCACACAGATTATTGGCACGTCGTGGCAAATAATCGCAGTGTTTAACTACCCGAGCGAGGAGCACACGGTGACGGAGGTGGGCAAGAGCGACTACTTCGCCTGCGCGGGAGGCAACGCGCTGAGCAACGACCGCACCGGATCGACCAACATCACGCTCACGGCGCTCGGCACGCGCTACTTCATCTGCAACATCCCAGGCCACTGCACCGCCGGCATGAGGCTTGCCATCACGGTCGCCGGCGGGGTGGTTCGCCTCCGGGAGCCACGCCGACCGGCAACGCCGCGGGCGCCTCGGTTCGGCCGGCGATGGGCTCCTTCATCGTCAAGGCGATCGCGTGGGCCGTGATCAAGATCGCGCTGTACTGATGACTGGAACGATGATGACCGCGCGATTGGTAGTGCCTGACTCACTGAACGTTGTTCTCTCACGGTTCATGGCTATTGTATGATAGAATCCGAGGATCTTCTAGGTGTAGATTAGAGGGTGATGCTTATTAAACACTTAATAGACAACAACATGTATTCATAGCCTTAATACAAGATATATTCAATGTACAAGAACAACAAAGAGACAGAGAGAGAGTAGAAGGTATATCACCGACCATCAACGGATTTGGTCGGTGCGTTGGCGTTTCTTGACTCCGCCATGGGGCACGTCGGCAGTGACGGTTGAAGGAAGGGCGCGGTAGTGGCGGCGGCGGAGAACTTTCCATCACTTGCTATGTCCCTCTAGATCGAATTAGGGTAGGTCTGTAGGTGGGAGAAGTGCCGCGGTGAATCTCTTGTCTTGTGCCCCGGCTCTCTCACCTTTTATTTATTACCGCAGTGTGATAGGGGCTCTCCAACCATAGATGGGTTAGGCTCACGGCCTCCAACCAAGGAGCAGATCAAGTTCCGTTATTGGGCCGTTGGATCCAATAACGGGAGGAGATCAAATACTAACATTGTACGCTTTGTAATTGGCCAGATTTTGATACGTTTCCGGGGGATTGTTCGTCGTGCACCTCATGTATGTCCGTGCCCTTGCAGAGTTTCCGTTTAGTCGTGCCTGCTCTTTACGTCTCTCTGGTTCGTTTGTGATCGATTTGATAATATATATCTCACGGTACTCGTTTACGATAAATCCATCGACACACGATTAAAGTCTAGTTCCTCGCTAGAAAGACCCTTAAACACCCCCTCAAAGGCACATCGGGCGACACACAACTGTTAGAGTGAAGTGCGCTAGAACCACTGAGGCACCTAGAGTGTTCGCAAATCTCATGAACATGAAGAGGGTTGGAAGAGCTTGAGGTAACTAGGTAAGGTGGATTGACGTTTTGACGATTGGATAAATGAATCTCTCAATTGGCTGATCCTCTCGAGCTGTCTCTGGAGACCCCCCCTCCAATTTGTGGTTGTGTTTTTGGGTTTCATTGGTAATCTTTGGATTACACAGGAACCCTTTGTATCATCTATGTATAGGTCTATTGACAATTCTCTCTGCTTAATGAAACGAGCTATATGCCCAATCGAAGAAAAAAAGTAAAGTGTTGATAAGAAAATAATGATTTAGGCTCTGTTTGGTTCCCTCAAGACTAAGGGCTAGACACTAAGTTTTAGTCTTATTTAGTCCCTAACTTACCAAACATGGGACTAATAGTCCCTAGTCCACTAATCTCTCAAGAGGGACTAATTTGAGACTAATGGTCATGCCTAATCCCTAGTCTACTCCAAGAATCCAAACACCCCCTTAGTCTTACATATTTTAAACCGGCCCATCAGGACAGTTCTAAAACTGGCTTGAACCGGTTTGTACAGGCTTCACACGACTTCTCCACCAAGATCGGTCTGGGCCAGTTTGCCCTGCCTTTAGACTTCTTCTATTGAAAACCTCGGTGTACCGGTTTTTCATAATTTTTACCAATTTTCTCTAAAACAATCCCAAAATTTGACACTTTTATTACACGACATTTTTCGGTCTATTTTTAACCCTTCATATCATATTTTATTTCTCAGCATCATACTACTAGTTCGAGACACCATAGAAGACTACATGTTAATTTTCATGAGAGTAGCTAAGAAAAAAGATGTAGTCTAAAAAAACTCATAGAAACATCTAACATTTAATTATAATACTCTACTCACTATTTCTAACAATAACCATTGGATTTATATTCTCTTTTCTAAAAAGGCACACAACTCTGCAATAAAAATACATCAAGTAATTATTTAAATGTGCATCTAAATTACATAATTATTGTTATAAACGATAAATTAAAATAAATCCTGAAATTATATGTAAAATACCCATTTCAGCCACCAAAAATAATTTAAAACAACCACTTAACGTTGCACCAAAAGTATCCACCCGTAAATCAGCCAGTACCTGGCTTTGGCCTAGGCTGGACCTCCAATGAAAACCTTGGTAGGGTGTGAAGCATATAAGAGCAAGACCAAAAAAAAAAAAAAAAAAAAAGCCAAGTAACTTCCTACAAATCAAGTTGTAAGAGTTAAGTTATACAACTATTGACTTCTATTTGTCTATAATTTTTTTTATTATCACACATGCTACTATTTTTTCCCCATGTCTCACACTAACCTTCTTATTCTTCCTCAATACACTTGTACATATAGGCCCACCACTACATAGGCTACCCTATTTTGCTTGTTGGTTGCACGTAAGGGATAAGGTTTATTTATACCGTTCGTTTTATTAAAAAAATTATGTAAAACGCCTGTAAAAAAAATGAAACCGTTTTCAAAATATAAAATAAATAAAGCGTTATTAAAATATCTCTAGTGATCAAATAACAAATAAATAATATTTAAACAAAAATTTTAAATAAGACGGATGGTTAAACAAGAAGTCAAAAAAACGTAAAACAACATTCTTTTTAGGACGGAGGATATGTCGGGTAGATTATAGACTCCAAAGGCCCAACCCACCCTATTCCCATATGTTAATTTTTTTCCTTTGTGATGATACACATGGATCATGACGTCATGTCATCCGCAATTTTTATCCAACTGACATGCCCGGCCGTCACCTGGACCAAATTGGTAAACCCTAGTCTACATGCCCCTCCAACACAGGTTAAGTAGCTTTGAAGATGTCACGAGAGCCAAAAGCCGTGATTATCCTATGGTTATCCTATCTTGACATGTTTCCTAATACTATATAGCTAGCCTTAATTAACAAATAGCAACACATGAGTATGTTTTTTATATATTCTAATGACATTAAAGTTTTGCTTAAAATTATACCCATGACAATAACTTAGGTAAGCGGTTAGTTCAGATGAATTTATAATTTTTTAAAGGAGTTTCCTCTACTTTTTCAAAAGCAACATATTCGTTACATAACTGGGGATACCAGTTTAAAAGGTAACAAACAGAAATAAACCCAGCCTAATACAAACACTACAATTCATAAACGTCCTTAAACGATTGGAGCCACTCCAGGATGTTCTTCTTCACTCGACCAAACCGCTCCGGGTCTTTCTCTTTAAGGTTGAAGCTCCATTTCTGCATAAATGAAATCACAGTATACATCACATCAGTTGGAGACTTAGGTACAGATTTCTCAATAACCAACTTGTTCCTTGTAACCCATAAGGACCAAGCAAAACCTGTAAACAGGTAGACAATCATCCTAATTGGTAAAGGCCCTTTGCCCTTAAGCCATTTTACTAAAAACTCTTCCAGAGAGTTAGGATATTCATCTAAGTGAAAAACTTATTTGATTAGAGACCAAATCACTTTAGCCAGGTGGCAACAAAAAAGAACGGATAAATTTATAAATCATGACATCTACTCCTCTCTGTCCCAAAATGTTTGTCACTTGCGCTTCCCGAAACAACTTTAAAAAATTATAGATTAAAAATATTAATATTTATCATACATAATTAGTATCATTGGAAAGATCTTTGAACCTAGTTTTTTAACAAATTTATTTGAAGATATAAATGTTGCACGTATTTTGTATAAATCGAATCAAAGTTGTGGCACGAAAAACCAAAAGCGACAAACATTTTGGGACGGAGGGAGTATATTCGTAGTCTAATTATAAACTCACTTTTTTAGGGAAAATACCGTGACATATATTTTTTTTTGTTACATAGAGGAAATATACCATCTTGAGATGAAGGAGATTAGTGCAGAGTGCATACCAAAGGTGGCCTTGAAATTGTTTCTTTAGAGTAAACGATGATTCTTATACTTATGTATTCATATCTCCTCGAGGTTAGCATGGTTTGTCCCATAGATCTCCCTCCAAGCTCCATGACGATATTGAGTAGCGTGGGGCAGGCTTAAACAACCATCCATAACACTATAGTGATTAAGAGAGTGCGATCTAGGTCATTGGCTTAGTTTGTTCTAAGTCTAACTTAGCTAACTTTGTCTAAGTTTATAAAAAAAGTTTCTATTGGCATCCACAGTACTAAATAATTGTACTCTTAACACGCAGAGTATTGCACGATGGATGTTGAATGGAATTAAACTTGGTATTCTGAATGTTAGTACATTTTTCTATATGCATGGTCAAAGTTAGGAAAGTTTGGTTTAGCATAAACGCAAAATGACATTTATAATTTAAAATGGGAGGAATACTATCGTAGCTTGTGTAGCTAGGGTTGATGGACTAGGTTTATAAAAAATGATATATGAATAGGGAGCCTGGAACACGTTTCCACAATTCCACGGAACCGTGGTTATCTTCAGACATGATCAAAGCAATACGTAGGTGAAAGTGTGGAACAACCCCGTCCGTTGATTGCTGCACTTCCTCCCTGACTGCAGTTTGGCATCGGTTGACTGGCCATCATTCGACGAGATCCGGCTTTCAGAGCAAGGCACATCCTCTTTTTCTGTTATCAGTGCCCTCGAGGTCTTCACAGAATGACAGCTGCTTTTTGTTTGTTTGTTTTTGAGAGCGAGCATCTTGCTTGACAGCGTGTGTGTGCTCGAATCGTTTACATACTCCCTCTATTACCAAAAAGTTTGACATTTAGGATAGCGATCACGGTATCCAAAACACAACTTTGACCTATTGTTATATTATAAAAGTATTTATCGAAGAGTGATATATGTATATTTTTATGAAAGTATTTTTCAAGACAAATCTATTAATATAGGTTTTACATTTGCAAACTCAACAACAACGTAAAAGTTATTGATAATTTATATTCTCAATGTGTAACCCAAACCTTGCCCTAAACGTCAAGCTCTTTGAGTATGGAGAGAGTATAAAATGGTAGCGAGGTTGCAGTTTAAAAAACATATAGAAGACATACAAGACCTCCGGTCGATCAGGCGGTTATTAGGTGGGCAACACACCATAGCCAGTAGGCTAAGCAGGTTAAAGATCATCGGCGGCGATGGCAACCAAGGCTTCGCCTCGCGCCGCAGCACTGCTCTTTGCGGTGTACGCGTCGCTGGCATCGGCCACGACGTACACCGTCGGCGGCGTGCACAGCTGGATGACCGGCGTCGACTATGCTGACTGGGCCAGCGGCAAGACCTTCGCCGTCGGAGACAAACTATGTGAGTAAAGCTCTACGAAATGCCTAGTAGTAGGTTTACACCAGTCATAGTATGCATGTATCGTTTGCATACTGCAGCTAGCTTACACACCACTGATTAGCAAAGTAAGGTTGACTGTGCGGGGGAAACCGTGCCGTGCGCAGTGTTCAGCTACGTGAGGACGGATCACACCGTAACCAAGGTGAGCAAGAGCGAGTTCGACGCCTGCTCCGGCAGCGACGCGCTCAGCGAGGACAACACCAGCGGCCTAACCACCGTGACGCTCGCGACGCCCGGCATGCACTACTTCATCTGCACCACCCCGACCACTGCGCTGGCGGCATGAAGCTCGCCGTCAACGCCTCAGTGACGACGGCCTCAGATGGCAGCGGCCTGAAAGTGACAGGCACCAACGACGCTGGTGGCGGCTTGCTGGTTCCGGTGGTGGCGCCCGTCCTCGCCGCCGCCGCAACGGGGGGCTCTATTCGAGCTTGGGCTGCTGTGACGGAGCGCTGCCGCGTACGCCGCCGCCGGCTCAGCGTGTCAGGGCACAGACAGTTCATGAGTCGTACGTTTATAATACTCTATGTAATTCCACATCTCTGCCATACGTTTTTCTCGCGATTGTCCACTTCTGTATATATAAGCTATAGTTCATCGGCACTAGTAGTTGATCATCCGTGCGCTCCTAACTGTCCATGGTGCTTTGGTGTCGTGTCTTATCTTTGGTCGTTCGCTTGTGAAAAATTGGAAGGAACCGAGGAAAACATCCACCAACAGGAGCCAGCTCTTATGCTCCACCTCCACCTATAGGAAATCTAAATCTCCTATAAGAGAGCCCCCACTAAGGGAGTTCTCTGGATTCTGATTGGCTGGCTTAATTGGTAACTGCAATCCCCTTAGAGCATCTCCAGCAATAGCCCTAAAAACAAGGCCCCTACTTTTCTTTTGGGTGCTTCCCCTACTTTTGGGGTCCCTGTTTTCTGAACTGAACTCCTGCAATAGCCCCAAAACATAGTCCCTACTTCTTAAATCCTTCTGCTCAAAAAAAAAAAAACATCTTCATCATCGGTAAACACCATCTGCAATACACTAATTTCAGCAACACAGTATCGAGAACAGAGAGCAGCTAGTGCGTGCAGCCAGCCAAAAGTATCCATTCTGTTCATATCGATTGAAAAAAAAAATTCAGGACACCATATCAGAACAACTAATTAAACAGGGAGCTGCTAGTGCGTACAACCAGCCAAAAATTTACTAGAACATAGAGATGCTAGTGTGTACAGCCAGCCAAAAATATCCATGCTGTTCATATCGATTGAAAAAAAAGACATTTCTGAAGTTAACACATGTTGTTCCGGTCGTCAGCAGATTTACCCCAAAAAGAAAAGATTGAGCATGCCTGTTTACCATAGAGAGGATGGAGCAGGGTCACGTACGCTGCTGGTGTTGCTCCTGCGGAGCGCACCGACGGAGGGGAGGCAGCCAGCTGGGAGCGGAAGCAGCCAAAGAAGGAAGAACCAGGTGGCGTCGTACGTTGAGCTGTAGCGGATCTGGCGGCGTTGTCTTCGTTCCTGGTCGCGGGAAGACGGGCAGTAGCCGCGCGCGAGCTAGATGCAGGGGTGGGAAAGCTCCGCGAGAGAGGTGGAGGTAGCTGCGGGCGGCATGTCGACGACGAGGAAGCGGCGCACGGGGGCGGCGGCGGCGGCGGGGGCATTCCATCGGAGCGGGAGGAAAGCGCGCGACGAAAACAGCCGAAACTGATGTTTCGGGGCTCGGCGTAGACCCAACAAATATCGGGTGCGGAAGGAGAATTTTGTTGGGCCAACAATTTTTGGGGCCGTAGTAGGGGCCTGCTAGCTTGATTTTTGACGCGAGACTCTATATTTAACTATTGGGGCTCAAGTAGAGGCCCTGCTGGAGTTGCTCTTATCCCTTAGCGCAAGGGTCGAGCTAGCGCTCGGACGTCCTACGAACAGTAGGATCCATCGGACGCTCTATGCACGGCCCATCTTACCGAACCAGCCCAATTCAATCAACAGTACAGGTAACTATACAGCCGAAAACATTATTTTAAATAGACAATTTCAAACCCTATATTGTATATTTGACACTCCAAACGACCTCGAGCGAAAAAAAATAATAATTCAAATTCGTAGATGTGAGTACAACAACTTTGATGCTGACTTTGTCTCCATTCAACATTATTAGACATCTCAATCTAATCCGAGAACTGATATGTAATATTTGGACTTGTAAACTTCTCAAATCAAAAAGTTGTCTGCTATGAAGTTTTAATTCACTTTAAACCTTGCAATTTTGATATAAAGTTCTATCTTGATCTGATCTAAATGTGAAAAATAAATATGATTTTTTGGTGCAAACTAAGTCATGAACCGGTAGTGATAGATCCACTTATTACCTCTGGTTGTCTTATCATTATTGGTTCAAGTCACGACCTGTGGTTCTAAAATAACCGACAGTCATAGTCCAATAGTGAAGGTCTTTTCTCGCATAGTGTGATACACTCAACTATCACAAAATAAGTGCACATCTCGTATTTTAAGAATTCAAACTCTTTTAAGTTTGACAAGTGTATAAAAGTAATATTAGTATTTATATCTCAAATAACTATATTATGAAAGTACATTGCCCAACCAATTTAACGAAACACAATGTAAATTTTAATACTTTCTGTATATATATATATTCGACCTAAATTAGAAAGAAAAAACAATTTTTCCATAAGCGATACGTGTATTTATCCATCCTGAGATTGGATGGGCTGGCCCGCATGATTGGCGAAGCGGGCTGTGCTCTGCGATGCGACGCCTACGGCCTGCCTGCCAGCAAGATGCACGGCCATGACGAACCCGAGAGCGTCAGGCATGTCCCACTGAGACCGGCCGCCGGTCCTTTGGGAGTTGGGGACTTGGGGGACACCGACCGGGTCAATGCGTTAGGTGAAACAACCCAAGGGCTCCGAGTCCGACTCATGCCTTCCTGCTTCGTCCCGTGCGGCCGTGCAGCCTGTGTGAATGAAACTAGTAAAGAAATTAACGCGAAGCTAACCGACGCCTTAGCTAGCTGCTCTACACCACTTTGGCATCAGTTCCCTCGCCGGCCATCATTCGCCCCTCGTTTTTCAGAGCAGAGCACCTTTTATGCTTCACTTGTTGAAATCAAAATCAAAATCAAAAGCTGGTTGGAGCCATGAACATGCCCTTTTCCGTTTTCAATGCCATCGAGGCCATGGTCCGCGAATGTTTCTGTCGCAAAGTAGTAGTAGAAAAACATGCATGTTCTGATCATACAAAAGGAAGCCATCGATCGAGATTGCCAGAAACTTGCACAGATCATAGAGAAGTTGTCAAAGATGCCCCCACCAGCTGGCCTAGCTAAGCACAACTTTCGCGTCCCCTCTGAGAAGCTTTGAGTCGCACCCAAGGCATTCCAATTCCATTCTCTTCACACACTGCAACATTTCATTTCATTTTCTTTATTTTATTTTTTATAAAAATCGGTTAATTAAAAGGTGAGGGAAAAGGTCGAGAGAGTAGGAATGTGTACACCGAAGAAACAATGCTCGATTGACGTCTTTTCAATCTTCATTCAGAAAGCATTTTAGCTTAGCAACCCTGTGGTCTATAAATGGACCCTCCAACCTCCGGTCTAGTGTCCTACACAGCAACAATAGTGCTTATCCTTTTTGGTATTCTATATCTACCTTGCTCTCGTCTCGTCCCTTCTTCCATTGGACCTCCAGCCCATCATACTTAGAAAAGCTAAGACGACTAAGATCACCATGGCCAACGCCTTGCTCCTCGTTTCGCTGCTCGTCGCGGGGTGCGCGGCGCTGGCTTCGGCCACGACATACACCGTCGGCGACGGGCAGGGCTGGACGACCAACGTCGACTACAGCACCTGGGCCAGCGGCAAGGGCATCGCCGTCGGAGACAAACTAGGTGAGCTATAGCTCGATCTCTGCCCCTTCACGTACCTCTCGTTCCATCTAGTGTGAGACTGCAGTGTTCAACAACTACATGACGCGATCGTGCAGTGTTCAACTACATGAGCAAGGCGCACTCGGTGACGGAGGTGAGCCAGAGCGGCTACAACTCCTGCTCCGGCGCCAACGCGCTGAGCGACGACGAGAGCGGCAACACAGTAATCACGATGCAGACCCCCGGCACGCACTACTTCATCTGCAACGTCCCCGGCCACTGCGCCAACGGCATGAAGCTAGCCGTCGCCGTCTCCGCCATGCCGTCGGGAACGACGTCTTCCGCGGGCGCCCTGCAGGTCCCGGCGGCGATGGCCTCCGTCGTCGCCGCGGCCGCAGGCGCTGCGATCAAGCTCGCGCTCTTCTGACGGAGCACTGTGGCTGTCGATCGTCAGAGTCCTCGTCGTTTCAGGGTAGAGACAGTGCATGCAGCTGGCTATGTTCTTGGCCGTTGATGGTTCGTGTAATCGGTTATTACTGTCCACCACATTTAGTTTCTGCTACGTTTTCTGGCGATTGTTCTCGCCGACGTCGTCGTGCAGCTCATGTACTTTGTATGTATGTATGTTACTCTGGGGTGGCGAGTGCCTTGTCTGATGCCTCTGTTGTGTGTTCATCACCAGAGGGTGTGATTGTTCTTTGGGATATCTTTGTCTCAATAAAATTGTCTCATTCTTGAAGTATCACATCGATGAGCGCTCAGTATATTTGTGCAACACATCCTCTCAAGTCACTGTCTTGTCAGGTCAGGTAAGAGCGTGATTCGGTGGAAAAGCGGATGAACTGATCGAGTCCTCAGAGAGCAGGAACATTGTGATTTTGTAAAACGATCTTGTCGGTTGGACTCTATGTCTACTCCCTCCGTCCCTAAATAGATGTCATTCTACGACTTTCCAGAAGTCAAACGATTTCAAACTACCGGCAATTATATATTAAAATATATAAATATTTATGTAAAGTAATTAGTATCATCGGAAGATCTTTAAGTCTAGTTTTTTAATAAATTTATTTGGAGATATAAATGTTGCACGTATTTTTTCTACAAACTTGATCAAAAGATGAAAAAGTTTGGCCCGACACGCACCCTATAGTGACATCTAAAAAGGGACAGAGGGGTATGCGTCGAATAGACGTGACCAGTGAAGGGGAGGAGAGGGGTATAACTAATTCGATCAGGTTTTAAGGATAAAAATAAAAAAAATGACGGATTTATCAAAAAATCTATCAATGACGGTCTGAGGCCCTTGTAGGACTTCTTTTCGGTTCGGCTGCTGCTGTGGAGCCCTCGCAAACGATTTAGCATGTGCCATTTGGAGTTGTTTTCGATAAAAAAGTAAAAAAAAAAAAAAAAAAGCCAAAGCTGCTTTGTAGAACGATAGCGCTACCGCTCGGACGTCCTATGGACATGGATCCATCGAACGCTCACGCATTAGCCCAAAAATGAACCAAAATACAGCAAACAGCCCACATTTTCCACATCTATCCCCATAGCGCGGCCCGTTCTTAAGCCCACGTTCTTCCCCATCGCGACCAGGAACTCAGCGGTGGGCCGCGCCTCATCTTCGCTCCCCGCCGCTCGTCCACGAGATGTACCTCCACGGCCCCGGTCCCTGTCTGTGCCGCTTGCGTAGCGTCTAAAAGCAAGGCCCACCCGATCCGCGCCGTGCCCAGCCCACCCCCCACCCCGACGGATCAACTCCCCAACTGCAACATCAATCAAAACGATTGGTACTGCAGCAACTAAAAACCCCAATGCAACATCGAAACTGGCCTGCTAAAATATCAAAACAAAACTACTGCAACATTCTTGTTGCTTTGCGGTTGTGGCTGTTGTTGGCCAGCTGGCTGCTGCTCGTGTGGCAAGCTGTGGCTAGGCCTGCGTTGGCTACGCCCGCAACATCAAGAAAAATCAGTTGCAACAAAAACAAAAACAAAACTATTGCCACATCGTAAGAGCATATAAATGTAACCTTTTAAAAACAAATGTTGCAACATCTCAAAATCACCATTTACAACAACTCAAGTCACCAGTTTTAACAACTTAAAAATTGATTATTGCAACATCTAAAAATCGATAGTTGCAACATCGAATAAAACATGTTGAAACATCTTAAAATTCATTGTTGCAACATTCAAAAATCGATTGTTCCATCGTCTCAAAATCCACCGTAGACGCGAGGGGGGGGAATAGGGGGTGCACATGGTTAGGGGTGCATCGAGGTGTCTTGAACAAGCCGCCTCCATAGCCGTCGCCGCTGGGGTGGAGAGAGACCACCACACCGGGCTGGATCGGGGTTTTCTTTGGGGTGGAGGAGAGTAGGAGACACATCGGGCTCGAGCCGCCCCAGGTGGATGGATGACACCACAAGTCAAAGGGGGGAGACGCCTGGGTGGTGGAGGAGGAGGAGGAGGGGGTGCGTCGCGGTCGCGTGGTCACCGGGCGGCAAGCGGAGGCAGCCATGGCGTGCTCAAATCAATGGCGACGGGGTGGAGAGGATCCACTTGAGGCTGCGGCGGCGATGCGGTGGAGAGGATCAACGTGGAGGTAGCGATGTGATGGAGAGGAGCGGTGTGATGGAGAGGCGGTTGAGAGAGGCGCGGAAGTGGGGATCCGATCCACGGTGGCGGCGTGGAGACGATCGAGGTGGGTGGTGGCGGCGCGGTGGGGAGGATCCACTTGGAGGTGGCGGTGTAGTGGAGAGGAGCGGTTGAGAGAGGTGTGGAGGAGGGGATCCGGTCGGCGGCGCGGCGCGGAGGAGATGATGTGGTCGGCGGCGACGCGTAGTGGAGAGGCTCCATTTGGCGGCGGCGCACTACCATGGCGGGAAAGCAACCGTTCTGCGAGGCAGTGCGAGAACGCGGCCGCAGTGGAAGGCAACGGGGGAATGGGGGAATTGGGGAACTCATGCAAGGGGATTCAATTTTGTATTTTTATCCCGCCAAGCTCGGGTTGGGTAGAGGCGTGCGTTAGGCGTGGCGGGCGTTGGGCCGACCCAACAACGGGCGTCCGACCGAAGCGAGAAGGATAGGACCCGAAACCATAACGGCTCCTCCTAAATAGCCCTACCAAATAATACATGGACATTGCGATATAGGAATGACATTTTTTTGTTTTTTAAAAAGAGATAAGATAAACAACACTTTTAAGGCTCTTACCTTTTTCCGTATATATGGCTCTTTTCATCTTAATTGAAAGACGGAGCTACTGTTGTTTATGTTAATGGCACTCACGGTGTAGACTCTATCATAGAGTCTAAGCTTATTTATTACCTTCATATTTATTATATTTTGATGATGTGGTGCTGGGTAGTATATTTATGGGAAAAATCAAGACTTCAAGTTTTATTTAGACTCTAAATCCACAATACACGAGGTAATAAATAGTCTTAGACTATAATAAAGTCTGCATTGTGAGTGCCTAAAAACTACACAATATTTAGTTGTTTTAGGCAGTTGTCAACATTGATTTTGTCTTCACATTTAGGGGCCATGGTCGATGCTCGCGGTAATAAGGACCAAAAAGGTGGGATACGACTATACGAGAGTCTCCCTAGTTTAAAGGCTTGAATATAGACCCTGTTGAAACTATGTGTGAGGGGTACGGATGGGGTATCTGGCCTTGCAATGGTATACCCGCTACCTCCTACTAGCAATGTACTAAATAGCATACTCCCTCGGGGTGGTATTAAAGTCGTTTAGGACAGCGACACGATCTCCAAAACACAACTTTGACCTCTTATTATTATAAAAATATTTATGGAGATGTGATATATGTATACTTTTATCAAAGTATTTTTTAAGATAAATCTACTCATATAATTTTTACATTTACAAACTCAACAACTTAAAAGTTATTGATGATTTATATTCCCGATGTTTGACCCAAACCTTGTCCAAAACCACTTGTAATACCATCCCGGAGGGAGTATAGCATTCATAGCGAATTAGTGCCAATATACCACAAGCTATAGTTTCAATAGCTGAAAGGCTAAAAAAGAAAAAGAAAAAAAGTTTCAATAACGCCGGATATTGACTATCACTACCAGACTCTGGTAATTTGCAAGGAAATTATCCTTGACAGACAACCGCGAGTGAACCGCTCATAGTAGTAAAGCTCTCTGTAGTAACCTCCTCCCTCCCCTTTTCGTCCCCAGACACCCCCAATTGAAAGGTCCTAATGGCTAGAGGGGGTGAATAGCCTATTAAAAATTCTTGCAACAACACTAAGCACCGGATCGATAAATAAGATGGCGAAGCTAATAAAGCGATGCTACAAGATATCTAAGCAAGCCACAAGTCAATTGTAATATCTCTAATCACAAACAAAGTCTAGGGCGCTAGTTTACTCCTAGGTGAACAAGCAAGACTATCTAATTCTACAACTAGGAGCTAAACTATTCTTACCGACTAAGCAACCTAGCAACACTACACAAAATATCAAAGTAAATACACGAGGAGGGGTGTTTGATATACCGACGTCGATGTGTAGTAGAGTGGAAGCCAATCACCGTGATCAATATGACATCTCCAACGAGCAAGAACAAGATTGACACGATGATTTTTACCGAGGTTCACGTGCTTGCCCGGGCACGCTAGTCCTCGTTATGGTGACACACTCACTTGGCGGTTGCTAAGCAATGGCGGTGCCAAATCCCGGTGGGAGCTCAAGCAAACCGATCACAAGAGAGGGTCCACAAGCCACGAGCAATCCACTAGTGCTCCTTTCGCGAATCTCCTCCGGGGTAAGGAGGCGACCCCTCGCCAAATCCACGGTGTGGCCTTGAACAAGCTCAATTGAGCTCAACACGCCTCTTGCTCCAAGCCGCTAGGGAACCAAGCAAATTCCCAAGAGAAACGAAATCCAGCGGCTTCTCCAAGGATGAAGTGCCTCTAGATGCAACCAAGCAATGCAATGCACTTCTATCACTCTCAATCTCACCAAGAATTCGAGTTATGGATGGAGAGATGAGTGGAGAGGAGTCTCACAAGCTCACTAGCAAGTTAGAGTGTTCAAATGTGCAAGAGAGACTCAAATGAACCAGCCAAATGAGTATATATAGAGTCCCCCCACGAGATAGAGCCGTTGTGCTTTGAAATGGGCTTTACTGGCATCGGCCAGGGCCTTGGCCAGGACTCACCCGGTGAGTCCGTCGTGAAGTCCGATCGCACCATTTCGTGTGTCCGGTCACAACCGACACGCGCCTTGGCCCCACGGTGACAACATCTTCGTGCGTCCGGTCCATGGTTCCGATCACTGCGTCCGTCGATCCACGAAGTCGAAGTCAAAACATGCTCTCGCCGGGCGCGACTCACTTAGGGCGTCGGTCACTTTGCTTTGCTTCGGTCGCGACTTCCGGTCCCCTCGCATCCGGTCACTCATCGAGGCTGAACCGAAAAACATGCTCTCTGGAAGTCGATCGGACTCACTTGGCCGGGGCCGTCCGGTCCAAGTCTTCCGTCGACTTCCAAACTTACGGTCGTGAGTCCGGTCACCACAAAAGCCGAGTTCGTCATGTTGTTGTCGCCCTTTGCTTCAACCTTGCTTCGCCTCTAGCCATGAGTTGCCAACACATCGAAGATGATCACGTTATCTCATATGTTAGCATGTCACGGCGGTTAGGCAAGAACGAAGTTAGTGCTCTCATGTCCTAAATGCAAATGCAAGTCAATTGGACCTAGAAGCACTTCACCAAACGATTGTCGCGGCATCCCTCTTGATAGTCGGCTATCTATCCTATAATGTGATCACACGCTCTATCGTGTCTTGATCACCACAAGGAAAACCCTATCAAGATACCTTTGCCTTGATCTCGGGTTCCTCTCAAGCCGATCACCGAGCTTGAGGATCCACCATGTCCATCATCATTGTCCATGTTCATGATCATCGTGCTCCTTTGCCATCCATCTAATCCTATCTCATAAGTCACACTTATAGCAAAGGATTAATCGACAAGTGTGTCATCAATTTCCAAAACCAAACATGAGATTTCACCCATCCCCAAGCCACTTCCTCCATCTGCTTGCCCCCCACGGCTCCTTCTCCGGCGATCTCGCCAAAGACTAGGCACGGGGGTCGATTCCCCTCTTGTCCTTCTTCCCTCTACTTCCCCCTTGTAAAATCCCCAATCAAATAAATGTTATGTGGTCT